>OZ010634.1:6742160-6992145 GCA_963932165.1 Pimpla rufipes
GGAGAATTGATCCTCCCTATACCACACCTGACGTAGTACACTAAACGCGCAAGCTCTTGTTTCGAGTCTAACCTTTCGGAAAATTACTCGGGGACGAGCTGCGAATGCTTCTCTAAAGGGAATTTGACGGAGATATGGCGCGATGGTGAATTGAGACGAGGCGCGTTCTATAGTTTTATAATATAATTTAAAATTTCACTTACCCTTTTGTATTGCTGTGGACGACGAGGATGCAGATGGATGGGCACGTTCGAAAAGAAACTCGACACACCGAATTTAATGTACAAACGTCGAAATTTATTCGTAAACGTGGAAAAATGATAAACTGAATTCTCTCAATGGACAAATGTTAACGTAAGATAAACGAGTCGTCGCACAAAGATCTCCGGTCGTATCGTACAAAATTCAAGGCTCTTGTGTACAAAAGTTATCACAATCCGCAGCGCACAAAAATTATAAAAATCCGATGAATACAAAAAAAATGACCGAATCGAGTCCGAAACGTACAAAATTATAAAATTTTCAGTTCGCTCAATAATTTCTTTAATCCCCAGTTAGGACAAAGAATGCGATTATAGGTGGCGGAATCGTTTGCGAAGGATTGAATTCTTTTAAGTCCGCGGTTGGAAGAAAATTCGATATTAATTTCGAACTGAATTTCTTAAGTCCGCGATTGGAAGAAAATTCGATATTAAATTCGAAGTGAATTTTTCTAAGTCCACGGTCGGACAGAAATTCGAAGTTAATTCAAAATCAAAGTTTCGTACGTCGATCGGGCAGAGGTTCGATGTAGATAGAACTAATTTTCGGAGCGCACTGTCTGTCGTTCGGTATTTTTTCGTCTTTTTATACTATTGCTCCTTTGTCTCACATAGACAACATTTTTAAATAGGGGTAGTAGCTAGGTGTGATTCAATCCACCACATCGCGGGCTAGGTGACGACGCGCCCATCGGGATTCGCTAGCCAGCTAGAAGATCGAGCGCCGGGGCCTTGTTGCCAGATTCTCACAGACTTTTGTCGATTTGTCGCGTGTTTTATGCTGATTAGGAAAGGATGGAGTATACTCGTTTTATTACGATCACGAGGAGGACAGAGATGTGCCTACTATATTCTCGTTGCAGAGCGTTCGTTTCTGGAAGTCTGGCATATGCGCGAGGTAGACTCGCACCCAGGCATCGGACATACGAGAGGCACCGGAGATGCTGCGTCTCGAACCCCTCGTCGTCCGCGCGTTCGCTCGCTCGCGGTGTTTCCGTATTCCCCGAAATCGCATAGGTGCTCGCAGGTGGTGTACGCTTCCTACGCTTTTTCTGATGTGGACATGTCACATCTCGCTGTTCGGGCGCGCTCTTATCTTAACTGATGTGGAAATGATCGAAGGTTTTAAATACGTTTTTTGTTTCATTGTTAATTCGTTCCTCCGTGAATGTAGATTTTGTTCGTTGCGTTAACAAATAAATTCAAGGAAATTTTTCCGCGTGTTTTGACTGGTCTTGGTGTCTGATCGAAGATGAATTCTCAATAACACAATGAGGTCACTATGATTTTTACGACAGAGGTTTTACAGATTCTGACTCTCGTACGTTGAAGACTCATCCTGGTACATTATTTCCGATGAGGATTACTGTTGCTTTTATATATTTTTTCAAATCCCTGGTTTGCGCAATGCATGTCCGTTTCCCTTGATTGTTCCCAAGATTTATATAACGTTGTTATATTGTTTAAACGTCAAAACTGTATTTTATAGTTAATTAATTTCTTCACCTTTCTATGCTAATAAAGTATCCTTGCGAATTCTACAATTCTTAGGCTTATTTTGTTATTTCAGACATTTTCTTGTATGTTTCGATAATATATTTATATATTTCTTTGTTTAATATTTTATTTTGTGGGACGGACGTCTTTTGAATTCCAAAGTTTATCTTGAATTGTTGATTACTTTAGTTCGTTTCCCTTAATTGTTCATTATTTATTGTTTTCATTTATATTTTCGAGAAAGGCGGGAAAAATACTATAATTCACTCATCAAATTATTATTTGTTAGAATTGAACTCGTAGTCCTTTTGATGCGAGAAAGACAGAGTGTCGGCTTCGGTGGGACGGAGAGCGTCTTCGCGGTGCCCCAGCATCTTTGTACTCTCAAGATCTAGTAGATTTCTTTTATTTTTACTGACACCTGGTGGTTTTCGGCTGTAACGGGCGATCGAGCATCGATCGGAGGCGAGGTGTCGCGCGGGCCTTGGACTGACCGTCGACAACCGTTGCGCTCGCTTGACACTAGTTTTGTCTATCGCCGCTCACTCGAGTGGCGTCAGCGACATTTCTAGAAAGGCCTGAGATTTGGGAAATCGGGCACTGCTGTACCATCTTCCGCACTCTTTTACCTCATCTGACCCACCGGTATCTGTGTCTAGATATAGTAACTGCGGGATTTACCAAGATCGTTTCCTCCGTCTCCACTAGTCGGGTAATTTTCTCTGCTTAAGATTTCAACAGGTCTACGGTCAAATTATTGACTCGATCGGTCAAAATAAAATGAAGTTACGGCCTGACGTAACACTGCAGATAATGGTGTGCACCGACGAGCGCTTCAGACGACTTCAAAGGAACACCGCACATGTTCAGAAGTGCGCCGAAGTACTTTGCTCCGAATTACTGCTGCATATTCCGGCTAACGAAACACACGAAAACATCAACGAACAACGCGTCAAAGAATTCATAAAAAATAATTTCAAATCTTTGAAAGACGCCGTACAGCATCGCATGGATGCTGAATTTGTCGAACTCACGTTCGGCATCGTGTTCCTCGAGCTCACCGTATTGTGCACCGCGTTTATCACACACGAGCTGCGGAAAGTACTTGCGGTGAAAAATCAGGAGACAACCCAATGAAGACAAACCCTGTAAATATCAGTGTTCTGTGTCTGTTTATAAGCGAAGCCCCCGCGACAATCTATATAAATTCTCATTTGTATCATACAACGACGGCAGTCATAATCATCATCATCGTATCATATTGTAATTACCTATAAGATGTACTTTAATTTTTATACTTTGGCTCTTTTCGTGACAATCGTGTATCTGTAAACTTCTCTGTCTTCGTGTACAACGGTCTAATAAAATTACTTATGTGAAAATCTAATTTTATTTCACGACTTACCTTCCCGAACAAAATTACCATCAACCACTCAGCGAAAACCGGCAGGAAAATTCTGTTTCACCATTTGTAATACTTATCCACCTGGAAATCTTACCATCGAAAATCGTGAGTTACCGATCGTAGGCTAAAAATCTACAATACCGACGGCTGCTGCTGCACGATCGCGCTCGATTTTAACTCGAAAATCTGAAGCGGTGGACAAAATCTCAACCGACCAATCAGCGCACGGGAAATCATCTCCACGGGCTTAACAGCCAACCAGCGCTCGGGGAATCAAGGCCCACGCCAGAAGCCCCCACTCACAGCCGTCGCGGCGCTCGGAGAAGACGACACAGGGAAAATTCTCCCGAAGGAGTGGGGCACTGGGGAAGAGGGGACCTAGCAACCAACCCACGCTCGGGGAATTATGCTAATCAGTCCCACCACCGCTCAAACATTACAGGGAAAATTTTCCCGAAAGAGTGGGGAGGAGATTGGATTTTTAGACCAATGAAATCTCGGGGAATTATGCTAATTACTCCCACCTCCTCTCAAACATTACAGGGAAAATTTTTCCGAAGGAGTGGGGAGGAGTGGGGATTTTTAGACCAATCAGAACTCGGAGAATTTACCCCCACTCTTAACCCTCCCTCTGTCTAGTACCGGCGCCAGGGGCCCAGACAGGGGCAGTATGGGGAGGGGGAAGTGTCGTCTCCCTATACCTGCCCCTTACTACTAGGGAAACATTTAGCTGCGGGAATATTAATTTTCTTTGTCACTGTTTAAATGATCTCGAGTCAAATAATTTCATTGATAATCACAAAATCTCGAAAAAATGTTTTTTCATGAAAACAAAGCTTCCTCTATGAGGAAGCAAAAATGGGTAACAAAGGGTCATTTTTTCACCGTACAGACCCTATCACCCCCCCCCCCCCTTAAAGGCTCCAAAATAAGACTAGTCGCGAAAAGATCTGCCTACCCCTTCTCGAGATACCACCCCCCGGGATCCCCAGGCAGTCAGAACGTCCACAACTGAAACAGTGGTATAGGGACGTACGAAAATAAGTTGATCTATACAGGATTTAAAGGTTATTTAATGGCTCCAAAATGAGACTAGTCGCGATAAGATCTTCCTACCCCTTCGCGAGATACTGCCCCCCGGGACCCCTGGCAGTCAGAACATCCACAATGGTAACAACGGAAAATGAGTGTACGAAAAAATGTCATCTACGTTGGAATTAAAGGCTATTTAAAGACTCCAAAATGAGACTAGTCGCGATAAGATCTGCCTACCCCTTCGCGAGATACCACCCCCCGGGACCCCCAGGCAGTCAGAACGTCCACAACTGAAACAGTGGTAAAGGGACGTACGAAAAAAATTTAATCTATATAGGATTTAAAGGCTATTTAAAGGCTCCAAAATGAGACTAGTCGCGATAAGATCTGGCTACCCCTTCGCGAGATACCGCCCCCGGGACCCTCAGGCAGTCAGAACGTCCACAACTGAAACAGTGGCAAAGGGACGTACGAAAAAAAGTTGACCTATATAGGATTTAAAGTCTATTTAAAGGCTCTAAAATGAGACTAGTCGCGATAAGATCTGCCTACCCCTTCTCGAGATACTACCCCCCGGGCATCAAGAAAGCACATACGACAGTATACACTCAGCAAAAGAATTAAGGGAACAGTTGAATTGTACCTTTTTTTCATTGATTTTCGAAGCGCTGTAATTTTGTGAAAAATGGTAGAATCGTAATAAAATAAAATGCGCCTTAATGCTTGATATCTCTAATTTCAAAATCTTTTCAGTAATTTTTTTTTAAGCAACACGCTCGGCATGAACCTAATTAAAAGCGAGAAGATTTTTTTTTCAAAATTTTGGTCCTTTTCAAAATCGTCCACGGGCACAACATTTTTTTTATGGCTTTATCAATACTGTCGTCCTTTAGCCTGGTTCTTTTTCTTTAAAATGGTCTATTGCGGATCTCTGTACGACCATTTGTTGCTGAGATATTGGCTTTCAAAGAAAAAAGAAGCTTTTTTCGTAGATCAGCAATATCTCATGAACTAATGATAGCACAGCGAGCTAAAGGTGGGTTTTGTAAACTGGAAGAAATGCTCTAAAAGTTTCTTCTGGTACTTTAGAGATTTTATGTTTTTTTGTGACCTTAATATTGATTTGAAAAAGACAAAAAAAATGAACTTTTTTCCCGTTTTGAAAAATCCACGTCAACTTGGTAGATATTGCGATAATGACTCATGTTTGTAGGGTTTTTTTTACTTCAGTACATACCCAACGACTCTCCAAAATTTAAAAATTGATCTGCTGAACCGTTATTTTTTACCAAAGCGTCAAATTTTTATCAAAAATTAAAGGAACGCTCATTGTTCTTTAAATTGCAATTAATGATGATTAAGTTAAAAAAAGAATTTCCGTCGTTTTCCTCGCGGTTTCGCTATAACAACTCTTGTAAAATCATTTCGATTTAAAGGCTTGAAAAATAAAGAATATTATTGTTCTATATCACGTCCAATGTCACTAAGTCAACAGAAATATTCTGCTGACGAAAAATAACATACAGCGTTGCCTCGCACCAAATTTGGCGATGGTCGGTAAAGTGGTTAGAATCATACGATATTTCGAATTTTTCAAAAAATTTAGATTTTCGATATAACTTCCTCTATGACGAAGCCAAAGTGAATAAATAAACTCGTAGAGGAGGCTTTGTGAAAATGGGAAATTAATGAGGAAGCAATGTGCAAAGTTCGACTTTGCAACTTTTTTTCGGAATAATTCTATGACGGGATTAAGCACCATACAAAATACATAACACATATATTTAATGGGTGTATTGTGACGGAACGATATATCTCCCACGCGAAACGCGTAATTGACACCGCGCGCACCCGCAGAGGATCGAGTTCGGTACCCGCGCGTCAGAATTCCCCCACCAGCTACCGTCACCCGGCCAACCGTTACACCGAGCGGCCGCGCGGACCACCGAAATTCGGAAGACCAGTGGTGGGGCAGTTCCTATATAAGCTGGCCACTTTCAGTGTCCAGCACTCATTACCTTACCAACTCTCCTCTTAGGAAGACCCACTAAATTTAAACCCAACTCTTGTACGGCTCGTGATTGCAACGACACGTACAAGTTTCCTTGAGCAAGCCCAGCTCACCCGAGTGGCTCGATATTGCTTCGACACACTCGGTCTTTCCTTGAGCCAGCCCAGCCCAGCTCCAATAGATTAAAAACCTATTGTATTCTCCACTCTTTCCTATCACGTAAATACACCTGTTAAACCCGTGCGGCTTGAAATTGCTTCAACACGCACACTCCATAATACCCGAAATAAAAGCGCAGGGCTCGTTATCGCAACGACACCTGTGTATCCGTCTATTTTCCCTACCTATATATGCGCGCTTGGCTTGGTATAGCACCAACACTCGCCCGCGTCTCGCACACACGGCGGCAATATTAGCGGTGAGCCACGGCGTGTGTCTCACTGACACCCACACTTCACGCGACGTGCTTGCTGACCGTCTCGTCGACGGCCCGTGTCTCGCGGAGCAGGCATTGTAGTCGGGATTAAGAGGGATTAACGTTTTTGCGCGTCTCGCTGTCGCGAAACCGAATTCTCGGAAATAGTTAAAGGGAAATATAATATTTTAATTTGGTAATTTTAATCATCTCTTGCTCTCGTCGATATTCGCGATTACATTATTCTTCTTCGTTTCTTTTATAGAACTCCTGGAGATAGCTCAACTCACGAGGTTAAATAATTAATTTGCGAGGTTCTTTACGTATAACAATTGGAGAAATAACTCGCAGAAGCTAGGGCCGGATCAGTCAAAAATTCGAGTTTCGCATGAACTAGTGAAGACAGCCAAACTCACTTGATTATTTGAAAATCCTCACTCTCGCGACAAACCGAGTTGCCTTTGTTTACCTTTCCCTGACCTACCCGAATTGACCTATATCTCGCCTCGAAATAAATCACCGAGTTACATATAACATCGCGTTCGAGAATTCGATGATTTATTATATCTCTGAGAATACAATAAATACAATTTCGCACTTTTCCTCTTTTTTTATTCATGAGCCGCAGGCTCCTCGTGGTGTCATCTGCACACTACGTGAACAGTCGAGTCAACCTTTAAATCAGCCTTGTAAAATCGGGTTATTTGCGAAAACCCGAAATTCGATGTATCAACTTTATCCCGTCAATTGAATGCCAGACAATAACAATAGCCATATAAACCGATGATGAGACTTTCTCTTTGCTGTAAAGGCACAGTGAAGATCTGAGGTTTATGTTTCATCAACAATCACGTCCATCTCGGGTCCAGTACTGAATCGAGAGTAAAAAACGAGCAACCTGCTAATTATTCCTCACCAAATCCACCTCCGGGAATTTAGGGCAATTAGAATAACGTTTCAGTATATTGAAAAGAATAATGTGAAGTAATTTATTAATTTATAATTAGTTACAACTAGTTTGGCCAATGTTTTGTCATGGGCGATCCACTTATTCTGTCGTACGGTTCGTAACAAAGCGTATACAGGGGTTCGTCGTATACAGGGGTTCGCATAAGGGTCGAGTACAAACTCCCATTTCAAAGGGACTGTATGTGTAGCAGTGATCGGTGTGCAGTGGGTATTGCTCACTTCGGTGATCGTAACCACCGTACTTAAAACACTGATCTTGATGGGGTCTCGCATTTTCGTTGTTTTGTTCGTCGTTGTTCTTTTCGTTACCACCCTCTTCGTCGCCGTCTCCTTCGTCGTTAACCTCTTCGTCGTCGTCCTCCGCGTCGTCCGTCTCTATGTCCATTTGTCGCTACTCTCTATATCTCGTATAGAGAGGTGGCCCTGCTGGTGTGCTGCCGTTGATGCCATAACGAAAATCGGTGCTTGCGACTTCAGAAATTTCTTCATACGTCATCGGTGTATGCTCTAGGATGCTGTCCAGTTCCATCACTTCAGCCGTAGTTAGAGAAAACTCTTCACTCTCTACCTCTGCAGTAATGTTGCTACTGCTCCCGATAAAACTTGGCGGTGACATAATTGGTTCAGTTTCCGACTCTTCGGTTTCTGAGTCGGAACCTAAATCCAACATCCCGATTCTTCGGTTTCCGAATCGGAAACTAAATTAATGATCTCCGATTCGTCGACTTCCGAATCGGAAACTAAATTGATGATCTCCGATTCGTTGACTTCCGAATCGGAAACTAAGTCGATTGTCTCCATCTCGATGGGCTGCATGTAGTCTTTAAAATAGTCATATGCTGAAGGCGGAGAGCATGGTCCCGTAAACTTCGTGCGTTGTGCCATGATGAGTTTCTATAAGAAGGAAGGAACGAAAGCTTGATATTAGTCACCTGATTAATAATGTTTGATTTCGGTACTTTTTTGTACTTAAAATTCTAATTAAATTTTAATGTTATACAGTAACGATGGGGCAATCCATAGCAACTTGACCATACCAATCTGGCCCGCGATTTTTTTTTTATTAATCTTCGCCAAAAAATGCATGGAAACATTTTTTCAGATTTATATTTATCATTTTTTTTGCTTCCTCATAGACGGAGCTTTGCTTTCATGAATTTTGTCATTGAAATTGTCATGTTAGTACAGTCATAATGGTCTGAAACGTCGAGAAAAATTGTCCCGATGCGTGCGTGCGTGCGTGCAGATTTCGTTGTTGACACGATAACTACCGTCATTTTTGATTAATGTTCTTCAAATTCGGCACGCAAGTCGGCTATTATAGAACAACGTTTGGGATTATAGTTGACTAGAATCGGTTAGGTAATTCTGATTTCACAGCATTCTCAAAATGTTGAAAAAACCGTTTTCACGCTATAACTTCTGCAAATTGAGGGATATCGGGCTGAAATTTTATACGTAAATGGACTAATATCAAACCATGACCTGTACCAAATTTGGCCAGAATCAGTAGAGTGGTTCGAATGTTAGTGCAACTTCAATTTTTTTTCTAATGTGATAACCACCGTTTAAACGACGCGCACGAAACCACGGACACAACCGAGAAAAGAGGGCAGCACCGCATGGCGCTGCTCGACGGAAGGCGGTAAGGCGCACGCGCACGCCTGACCACGCAGGGACGCTCGGAAGGGGCGTGAGCAACGAACTTCCGTCCTCACCAGTTGCGTCGAGATGCCCACGGGGTAAAGTGGCACACGCGAAAACGAACGACGAGAGGGACGCCATAGGCGCCGCGAACGAGCCCGCGAGCGCGATCCGCGTACATCGACGACGTGACCGAACGACGGCGAAGGAGGACGAAACGAGCGCGTCCACGAGCTGGGGAGGCGGCACGGCAGCCGGAGCGATATCACGCGAGAGGCGAGCGTGCGGGAATTGGCCTCCTGCGCCAACGGGTAATGACGCCGCCACGAGGAGCGACGCGTCCGCCATTACCAGCCGCTGCCACGAACAATCATAATTCTTTCTTTATCAATTACCTTTGGCATCGACCACCTTTTGTTTCATTAATAATATTTCGAATAAACCACTGATAATTAACGTGAGCACGACGAGAGTTCATTAAACGCCCGCCCCTGCGACTTGCGAGTAACCGCCCGTAACCGCAAATCAGCCTGACAAAACGACAGCATTTTAATAAATGTCTAAACGTATTTCTGTTCGTGTAAATATTTAGGCATTCGACCACAATTTCGGATCTGTCATTACATTTATTGATTATCAATGATGAATTTCGTCAAAGAAGCGGTCATTATGTCGGTAAATTTCAATTTTGCTTCATGAAACAAATAAATGCCGTCACGAAAAAAATAATTTACTTTTTTGCAGAATTATCTCAAATTTTGGTGCACATATGGACAGTCGTGGACCAAGGTTTGAGCACTTTGAGTATAAAGCTGATGGAGATCTGTCTAGCTGTTGAAATTTTATGGCATTTCAAATCATTTGAGAAATCTCGTTCTCGCGCTGGCTAATGCAAGTTACGAGATACCGGGTTCTTATTTGCCCCCCCCCCCCCCCCGTATCGACTATCATGAAACAAGGGTTGAGTACAAATTTGAGGTAAATCGATGGAGCGGTTCAAATTTTACAACAATTTGATTTATTACAAAAAAAACAGCGGAAAAAACTTGCAAAGTAGGTCTTTCAGAGAACAGTCGAGTTTTCAAAATGTTCTAAGCTTTCAAAAAAGCTGAGAAAATTCAGGGATACTTCTCGAAAAGTCTACTACACGGCCCAGAAGTTCCCAAATTCAAAAGTTTATAACTATTGTAACAACTCCCTGTCCACTACCTATTTTTTCCTTTTTCCACCGACTCTCCGTACCTCTGGCCCACGAGCCTGCATTCCTAATTTATCGCTTCCTGACCTGCGGCCCGGCTCGACGCGACGCACTACGTCTCCATAGGTCCACTAAACGCAGCTATTATCGCCTGCATCATAATACCGCCACTCGCGTGGCCTACGTGACTTTTCCCGAATCCCTTTTTATCGCTAGTTTCCCATGCACGCTGCACCTATCTAAACAACCGCCTTTTCCCGGAATCCAGTCTCACAAGTGTCCGTCTCCCGCCGAAGCTTCCAGATTCCTCTCAAATTCTTAGCTACATCTCTTTTTATCGCCTGTTTCCCACGTATGCCTCGCCTAATCAGCTATGCGCCTTTCCAGGAATCCAGCCGCACGTGCGCCCTTTTCCCGCCGAACTTTCTGGACTCTTCTCCCAAAATTCCTCCCCACTATTACCATTTTCCCACAGTTCGATCCCATATAAGCGCCTACCGCGTTATTTCGTTAGTCAGTAAGCCCGAAACTCTGCGCGATTAAACTTGTACCAGAGATCTTCAATAAACGTCCCTTTGGACTTGCAACGTGTCAACCGCGTCTTTCCATCCCATAACCGCGCTTCGTAGCCGAGTTGGCTATTCCTCGCCATCAAAAATGACCCGACATCACACTATTGTTATGTTGCACCCCGGAATATTTCAATTGCATGACGAGGCAATGAAGAAATTTCCATTGCTTAAATCGAACGCCCGGTCGGGGTGAACGTTCGAGCGCGTGCCGGAATTCGCCGATGCCGAAATCGAGCGATCGACACGAAATGCTTACGCACCGATTTTCGGTGAATCGCAGTGATCCACTGCAATTCACCGGCAGTCTGAAAAGAGACTCGGAGCCGAGCAGTCAGGCACGTCTTAGACTCGGGTACCCTCTCGTTGTAAAACAAGTAGAAACTAGTTACTGGAATTAACAAACTGTAACGCAAATCAGAAATATTTTTTCTTCGAATAAATTGTCTTTAATTTAAACCCGAGTTCGCGTGAGTCCAACTCTTTAATCAGCAAACGATCCCGATAAAATAAACAATTACCCTTCGACTCGTAACCTGATCACTTACCGAGTCGCCGGGCACAACAGTTAATAAACATTGAATTGTAGTCGAAAATGAAAAAAACGAGTTTTTCTTTAAAAAATATAAATACTAATACACTACTATATAGATTTTTAGGGGGGCCTTGAAATCGAAGCCCGCACTTGATTCGTTAGAGGGAAATTTCAATTCGACATTTCGACCGTTCCTTAAAAGACTCAGTTTACACACGGAGGGTTAGCAATGTTTCCTCTATGAGGAACCCAAAATTGATGAACATACTTCTTCATAGAGGTTATAAGGCGTCAAAAGTGAAATACTGATTAAGTAATTTACAAAGTTCTACCTTGCAGGTTTTCAGGCACTCACGTTTTGCAAAAACGCACAGGAGTGCCTATTAAATTCGGGTAAATTTGTTTGTATTTTATGATGTTTAATGAATTTGTTCCACTCTTGCTTCTTGACCAAAACTTTCATTTTTTTGTGTATTTTTCAGATATTTTCCAGGTTTTTAAAATGGGACGTTTTTTGTTTGACTTTAGTTATCAATAATAAAAAAGTTGATAAAATAATCTGAAGAAATATCTACATGCATTTTTTTGTCGAGTATCTTATCTTATATTAAAAAATCCGTAAATCGCGCCAACGTAACAATTGTTGTCGATCTATTCGGGCTCTGATTGGTCGTGGACCGTGACGACCGGCAGTCGTTGTTTTTAATAGCGCACGATTTGACAGTTCGTCGCAATAGCACTGCAGTAACCTCTGTCCGCGCGCGTAAGCGCGCATTATTGTTCCCCTAGTTAATATAAAAAATGGCGAGCCAGATTGGGAAAGGTAAGGTTTTGCCGTTAGTCAAGTTTATATGGATTGCCCAATATTCAAAATACGTACAACCTGCCGTTAACCTGACGGACCCGCTGCCGCTTTCGGGTACCGCCCCGTTCAAAACCTACGCCTGCCGGGCGGCCGCGATGACGCGGAAACTGGCAGACTCGGCAGCCCGACAAGCTCTAGCTTTTTGTTGGTGCTGTGCGCTCCCCACTGTGGCGCTCTTGCGCGACAGTGGGGAGCTGGCCCGGCAGGCCCGTACGCCAGCCGCCGCTACCGCTACGCTTTTCAACGAGCTAGTGCGACAATAATTTAATGTCAATGCGAGTGACCGAACATAACATGATGCACGCGCACGCATGATACCGCAGACTTGAAAATTTACGAAAATATTTTGTTTACTCCGATGTATTTATTGCACAAGTTTAAGTTGAAATGGCAGCCTTTGTTTATTAACAACATAAATCGAAAACGTAACGTCCACGGCGCGACTAGGATGTAACGTAAAGGAATCACACGCATTAATAAGGCAACAACAAATGAAGTTATGACACTCGCGATAGAAGGAAGATTGCCCGGCAACGATAAAATTAAATGAGATGCACACTCACGAAAAGAAAAAAAAATTAAATAGGTACTCACCAAAGTTTCAGGAAATACTGTCACGAGGAACTGATGTCGGAATTTTGGTGATGTGGTAGCGGGTGTTCATCCTGACGCAACTCAACGTGTTCTAATGGCATCGATTCTGTTTTTGCGCATAGTGAGCCATCCCCACTTTTCTTCCACCATGAGGCCCTTCCACATTGTGATTTTCATCCCGGGGCCAAAGGACCCCATCCCGACAACCTTCCCCCAACATTTGGCGAGCACGACGTCCTCGGGTGATAACGGAGGGATGTGCGGTTGAAGATTGTAAACACAAAATCTTCGAAATGCCAGTCTTACCCAAACCCGAGTTTGCGGCGACGAACCGTCTCGGCATTTTTATATTTAACAAATAAGCAGTCGTCGAAAATAATGTTTTACTTTTTCTGCGCCCTTCCAACATTTCGTAGTAGAAGTCACGGTTATATTATCAATACTTTTGTACACGACTTTATTTTATTGTATTTCATTTATTAGATATATTGAACGGAACAAGCTCTTGAAAAAACAGAAGACCGCATAAAGAATTGATATAAACGACGGTTATTGGTATTAACTATAGTCGTACAGATAATTGTTATGAACTGATAAAAAAACAAATAGTTTAATGTGAATGAATTATGAATTGCTTAATTCAATGTATGAATTGAATATTCTCATTATTCGTGTAGTTCAAATTCTTGTGAATAATTCAAATTATGTATAGTTTTTATTATTCGCGAGAATAAATCTCCCAATGAGCCAACTCTTTATGAAAATTTATCGTTAGTTTTTCTAAATACTTAAGCATTTTTTCAGATTTGCAAATTCACCTTGAAATTTGTGTTTTGTGACCCCCTTAAGCGTGCACTGTGCAACTTACTCTTCAATTGAAATCGCGTCGTTCCGTAAAGTCTACTTGAGTACTTAAATACCGTCGTGAATATGTTTTTCTTTCACATGCGAATTGTTTATTGCCATTAGCTATCGACAGCATAAATATTTATAAATATTTTAATAATTTGTTAACAGTAATTATCATGATCGTATGAATATCACATTTTTTAATTTATAATATCAAATGGTGAAGTGAATATTCCATTCAATTCGAACACTACTCGCACATCCCTAATACAAACATCATATCAATTCAAATTCGCTCACGTATATCATTATCGTTAATTTTTTTACAAAACACCATTGTTTAATTCCTCGATTGAAATCATTGGTTTTTTTATTTGTGGATCATTCAATACCTATTTTATCTGGGTTAGACCCTGGACTCTTCGAATAAGGCCCGCAATTTTTCATATGATTGAGGTCTCTTCAAAGACGACATTTTCAGTAGCATCCCATTACTTACGATTCTTGAAACACACAAATATCGATGGGTGTGTTTTTTTAAGGGGTTCGAGTAAGTCCACATTTTTGTTGTCAAATACTCTTAAATTCTAAAGCTATACTCTGAAGTAAAAGACAACATGAGCGTCTACTTTGTGTTTGTCAGAAGTTATTTTTTGTTTTGCTCCAATGTCGTCGAACTCCATCCATCTCCCACTTGATCGCAAACAGAATGCAGTGCAGTGACCACACTGCTCGTAATCAATCTCTGATCTTCGAAGAACACGGCGAGCCGGGATATAATTGATGACCCCCTTGAGCTGCAAATCATTTCCACCGAGAGGATCACTGATCTTCTTCGGAATATTCTGCAGTGCAACAAGATTCTGGTCCAAATTGGAATTGCTGTCCCAAAGCTCGAAGATGACAAAGTTTCCTGCGAGATAGAAACGAAAAATTAATTGACCAGCAGTTTTATGATTGAAGGTAATTCGAGCGATACCGGTACGGTGTATGGTCTCAGAAAATGTGAAATTCGGAGAAATTCAGAGTGTATTTTGCACGTTTCCCAATGGAATAAAAACTTGAAAAAGTCAAGCATACGGAAGGTGTTCCTTATTACGTACGAATTATTTCAGAATTTTTTCGAGATTTTGAAATTTGTTGAATTTTGTGTTACATTTTCAACAAATTTGACAATATTGAAAAAATTCTGGAAAAATCATATGTATTAAGAAAAAGTAACAAATTATTTTCATCACAAAAAAAAAGTTAGGTCGCCGGTTAATTTGTTAAACAAGGTTTTTTAAATCAATTCGTTAATATCTTTTTGAAATTATTATTACGTAAAATCATTCTTTCGAACACCTTCAGTATGCTTCATTAAAAAAAAAATTATTCCATTGGGAAACGTTCGAAAAACTCTTTGATTATCTGAAAATTTCACGTTTGCTGGGACTGTACCGTTCGAAATACCTTAATTATCTCCTTACTAATATTCTTAATAATATTCAAACTAATGGTGACTCACCTATTTGCGAAAACGTAGTTGATACTTTTTTCTTGCATCCTACTTCCTTCGAACATTGTCGTTCTTGCGATAGAGCCACATGTTTCATCAAAACATTTTTAAAGTCGGGGTCTGTCAATACCTCCGGCTTTATTGTAACCGTTGCCATTTTTTTACTTATTTTGTGCAGTACTTTTTGCACTGCGAGGTTTCGCATACGCTTGAAATTTCATAAAATAACGAGTGAGCCAATCCAGCTGCTCTCGTTTCGCATTGCAAACAAAAACTCTTTAATTGTTTTTTTTTCATTTGCCATACCAATCAAACAAAATAATTGCCCTTTGTCTGTAAGCATGGGATGTCAGTCCATTGGCCCAAATATGTGCAGCCAATTTCGTCAGAGGGACATCCAGCTGATGGAAAGTTTCGTCTGCAGTTGGCACATCAAAAACAATAGCCAGGAGCACGTGAAGAATGCTGTCGAATGCACATGTTTTTGATAGCGTTATATCAACGCCTTGTATTTTGATACCCTGAAAAGAGATCATCATTAATATACAATTAACAATAAGTTTATTCTGCACTAGGACGCTTAAAAAAAGTTAAAAAGGGCTTATTTTAGCCGTCCTGCTATATACTAGCATGATTCGATGAGAATTAACTGGATTTAAAGAAATCAATACATACTTTTAACGTTGTATATCCACCGCTTTTCAATACTGGAATCTGTTTGGATTTTTCGAAATTCATCATATCCAGTACACGTTGGTTCGGTGTCAAATACTTAGAAAGTCTCTTTTTTTGCTTTGGTTCACTATCATTTTTGTCATCTCGATGTGATTCACTTGTGTTTGGTTGAAGTTTTTTTCTCCCGGTCATTTTTTTTAACACTACTATTTTTTTCTTGTGACGTTTTACCACGCCAGTCTTCTTCTTCTCTCTATGCAAAAATCCGGTCAGCATCGCTTTTTTTTGCATGCTTCACACAAATTTCTACTTTCGTAGTTCAAGTCTGATTTAAGTCTTTTTTAAATGATTTGGCACAGTTCACATATAGTTCAACTTTTTTTGTTCCTGGTTCCTCCTCTGATTCAGCATCATCGGATTTCGAGTCGTTTTCGTCTTCGGATTTGATTTGACCTTTTCGGTTGTAATCCTCCATTGAGTTGTCAACTGTAGCCGTGTGGTCAGTTATTTTTTACTTCCGTTCAGTGAGATCTGCGCTAGACCTGGAGGATTCTGTCTTTGGATCATAATCCTCCGTTGAGCTCTCCATTGATGCTGCATTGTTAGTCATTTCTGACCTTTGTTCAGTGAGATCTGCGCTAGACGTGAAGGATTCTGTCTTCGCTGGAACTATCTCGTTGTTGTTACTAGAATCGGAAGTTTCCATTGAAGTCTCAAGGGCAGCAGCAGATTGTTTTTCACTGCGCCAATACTTTTCTCTTCGAAACTTGAACTATCCGAAAAAATCGAGAATACTGTCATGTAATGCTGTAGTTGAACAGAGTTAACAAGTAATATTAAAGAGCGTACTACTTGTGTTAGCATCAGCGATAAGCGTACGGCCATCAATATTTTTTATGTGCAACTCCACAAACTCATCGGCTCTAATCGGCTTGCGTCTCTGGAGTAGATGCGTTTTCACGTCATTGAAATCGCTCTCGGATGCCGCACTGTTAGCTGGTACGCGACCATAACCATATCTGTCTCTGAGGATGCAGGACCAAAGTGGAAACCATCGAATATCCTTCAGCAGTCGGTTCGCAAGTTTTGGCATATAATGTGCATTTACTCTATCCCCGTCCATCTCAGAAACTGATTTGGCCTCTTCGTTCAATTGATTTCCCCATTTACACCACGAGTTTTCTGTGAAGTCGTCATTCAATAGGGTAGGATTTCTGGCGACATCGACTTCTTTAGCGTCTTCCTCATTTTCTTCGTAATTGCTTTCGTCTTCATCGTCTTCGACAACTGCTTTCCTACTTTTCTTCTTTAGCCGCTTTTCATCTGGCTCAACTTTTGTCCATTCTGCATTACAGAAACCATTAATTTATAAAATATTTGCGTGTCATAATAATATTTGTGGATAATCAACATATTTAAATGAATTGAAAGTATTAAGGTGGGGCGGGGGGGGGGGGGGGGGGGGGGGGGGATCGCAAGTGTTAGCTATTTGAAATGATTTATTAAATCTGAAAAAATGCACTTATATGCCTTTTGTTACTGTTTACAACGCATTTTGGATTGAAAAGACGATTTTTTAGCATTACTGATTTTTTAGAAGAGCAAAAGAAATTATGCTAAGAATCTACCACGATCGATTGTTGAGAATGATTTTCATGTTGTGTATGGGGCAATCCACCCCAGATTTGACCTCGACCTCTCAGATTTGGCTCATTATATTTATAGGCTTAATTAGACCCACAACTGCACACATTTTTTTTATTGCCATTTTTGTTTGTTTAATGCATTTTTAAAGTGACAGATAAAACCCCATAATTTAAAAATCTGATAAAAATCAGAAAAATACTTGGTTCATTACCAAAATTATCTAGCTTATAACCAAAGTGGGGAAAATTTGTCTTCTTACAGTTTTTAAGCTTTTTTTATCTAAAACATTTTAAAAAATAATGGATCTACTACAGGCGATTGATCAAATGTTTATTTATGTAAAATCGGATTTTTCAGATTTTTAGGATCTTTTTCAGATTTTTCCGAACTATGCAAAACTTTTTTTAATATAATTTTAACGTGACATATAAAACACCATAAGTATAGTATTTTATTATGCATATGTGAGAATACAAGGATTCATAATGCAGGGTGATCTGTATGATACAATATAGTTACATCTAGTATGATCTAAACTTACAACTACGGAAGACACAATTCGTGTTAAGTATCGATCAGAGAAGCTCTGAGTTTGAAGCACGCCGCCATATAAAAGTAGAGAGACTTAACTGCATCGAGCTCGCTGCTGTCTAGTAATAAGGTGAGATTTTCTGCGGGACTCCGGTTTGTACTAAATTTTGTGTATAGGAATTTCAGTCTAAATGGCTCGTACATAGGGCACTGTAGAAGTATATGTTTGACTGTTTCGTTTTCGCCAGTGAGACACAAAGTGCAGATCTGCAGTGGGTCGTACGGGTACATAGTTTTGTTCACTATGAATCTACGCGTATGTTTTGATGCCAGCCTGACCTGCATTTTCACGCGCATAAAATTGATTGCACAGCGGTTCGGATAGTAGTTGGTGTAACTGTCGTGTAAATTTCTCGCAAGCCATAGTTGGTAAGTGCTAGACTCCTCAAATTTTCTCAAATCTCCCGCCTTTAGTTTTTGTTCCAATACTCGCAGTATTACGTCTTTTTGGGCCAGCCAATAGTCGCCGTCGAGGTTCTGCCACAAGTCTCCCCAATTTTCTTCTCCAACTATTGCTCTAACCTGGACAACCCAGTTATATTGAGGTGAGGAGGGAAACACGGCAAGTTGTATCATTCGCCGAAAGCAGATTTTAGGCACACGAGTTTCATCCATCTTTAATAATTTGATTATCCATCCTATTGCCAATTTGGCGACACTGTAGGCCACACAGTTAATCCCCAGTTCCAGACGAATGGCGCACCCAGGGGTACATTTAGGCAGTTGATATAGGCGTTTGAAAAATTCTAACTGCGCTTTCTCGAGGACTCCTGTATATCTAAGACCCCAGATCGGAGCGGTGTATAACAGTGTTGAGGCCACAATACTATTAAATAATTTCATAGTCGCTTCCCAGGAGTCGGCTTTTGCAGAGGCCAAAATTGCTATAGCAGAGGACGTAGCGATCCTGGCTTTACTCACTGCCGTATTTGAGGGCACGAGCCCTAATGCGGAAGAAGAGAAAGTAACACCTAAATAAGGGTATTTGTTTACTACTTCAACTGGCTGCCCTCTGTAAACAAAATCTGCCGAGTCTTTCCCCAACTTGCCGCCCACTCTGAAGACCATTACCTGTGTTTTCTGCGTGTTAACAGTAAGCCCATTTACGTTACAATACTCTTCGAGTATTAATATCTTACGTTTCAGGTCAATTGGAGAGTGAGCCAGGACCACTAAGTCATCCGCATAGAGCAACATTAACATGTCGTACATAGAGTTGATATCAATGCCCCTTACGTTGCGTTCCCGGAAAAACGAAATCATATCCGATAAATATACAATGAATAGCAATGGGCTAAGCACTTCGCCCTGAAGGACACCTTCGCTAACGTCCGCGGGATTCGACAGACCGGAGCTAGTTTTTATCTGTAAATTTGCGGCGTCGTATAAATTTTTCAATATTCGGATAAGCTTCGCGCTGATGCCAAACCGGTGCAACTTAGCCCAGAGTTTGAACTGGGGAACGGAGTCAAAAGCCCTACGAAAATCAACAAAGAGCGCGTAAGCTTTGCCCCCTGACTGTCTCAGACGAAAGTGGATAGCTGATTGTAGCGCGAATAGGTTATCCATGACTCCCTTCCCCTTTCTAAATCCGGCTTGTTCCTCCGGGATGAGTCCGGCGATAGAGACCCATTTTTCCAGCCGGTCATGAATGACTTGTGTGAAAAGCTTAGTTACATTATTAACCAGCGCGATGCCTCGATAGTTTAGCGGGTCGGCCGGGTTGCCTTTTTTATGCAACATACAGAGTGTGACCTTGGCCCACATTTTGGGTAGCTCATCGGTTTCCAGTATTTTATTGAACATTCCTAGAAGGTAGCGGAGCCACTCTTCAGGGAGTGCTTTATAAAATTCGCTTGAGATCTCGTCAACGCCCGGGGCCTTCCCAGTTTTCGCTCTTGCAATGCAACCCGATAGCTCCTCCATGGTGATAGATGAGTCCAAAATCGGGTCAAAAGGGCCCTCAAACAAAACGTCCGACACGACCCTTTCCGGATACGAGGCCTTCAAAAACTCATTCCAAACGTTAAGCGTTGGGGCTGTAACTCGTCCAGGGCTGGGTTTACAACTTTTTACAACACTCCAGAAGAGCTTCGGGTTGCTTACATTTGCAAAGGCGTCCATCCTTTTCCGTGTGTGATCCTCTTTTTTTGCTTTCAACATTTGTTTGTACTCTTTCTTAGATTGCAGAAAATCATCTAACTCGGCTGTACGTTATCGCGACACTTTAGCTTTTTTGAGTAATGTGATTACCGTGCGCCGTTTTTTGTTGCACTCATTGTCAAACCATGGTTTATGTGACCAGTTCGAGCGAGAATTTTTCATCTCCTTGTACATATCTGCGTTAGTCGCGGCCTCAATAACTGCATATCGCATATTTTCGTACAGTGCGTCAGTAGTTGCGTTCTCGAAACACATAAAAATTCGTGGGGATTGTTTTAAGTTGTCTTGATATTTAGCGCTATTTATACTCTGCCATCTAAGCTTCCGTACATTAGACATCGGTGCATTTGCAAAATTAGATGGTTCATCGTGGAGAGAGCAATCGTCGAAAAGTTCTAATATAACCGGAAAATGGTCGGAGCCTTGCAAGTCGTCTCCCACCGTGAGATCTTTCACCGATTCTAACTTTGCCGCAGTGACCCAAACTAAGTCAATCGTACTTGAACCTTTGGCGCTAGTATACGTGAAATGGGCGGGGGTATCACTGCTCGTACGACCATTTAGTAAAACGAATCCGTTCTCCGACATGAAATTCAATAATAACGGGCCTCTTTCATTAACAATTTTATCGAAGGATTCCCTTCTCTCGGAGAGGAGGGTTGAGTCAAATATTTCTGCGGGAAGCTCGTCGTGGGTATCAACTCGCGCATTAAAATCTCCTCCCAATACAATGATATCATCCGGGAATGTGACAAAAATGTCATCTAAAATCGGTTGGAATAACTCTAATAACGTTTTTAAGTCTAAGGATGGACTGACGTAGAATGTGCCAATAATCGCGTGCCAAGATTCGCCCGAAACTCGCACTATGGACCACCAGTGCGAGTTGTCAATAATTTCCGCTTTAAAGTTCTGTTTTACGATGCACACCAAACCTCCACTAGCTCTTCCCATATGGCTATCCCTCGTAGCGTGGGCCCACGTAATGAATCGGTCCCTTAGGTGGTAGGGGAGCGCTCCGATTCGCTCCTGTTCACACCACGTTTCACAGATGCAACTTATGTCGATTTCTTCCTGTAGGTCGTTGTTGCAGAAGTTGTTGAGTCCTTGTGCGTTCCAGAATAGTATTCTCACAGTGCCTAGTTTTTTTCCATCTGTTGACGTTTGGTGGCCGGAGCAGCCGATGCCGATCTTTCTCTTCTCATCACCAGGGATTGCGTGCTACGGTCCCAAAAGTACCAGTCGTCGTTGACCTTCAGCTTCTTGTATCCGATTTTAACTGCTTTTCCTTCGTCTCTGAACTGCTTCGCCTTGATCTTGATGGCTTTGTGCACTTCCAACTCGGCCGAGGTCAGCTCATGCTCTATAAAAATCTTGCGATTCCCGAGCTTCGATTTCTGTTTCATTATGGTCTCCTTGACTGTTCGACTGTGGAGCTTGACAGCGAGTATGTTGACGTTGTTGAATTTTTTCCCTAACTCTCTTACGTCAGCAACTGCATTTATTGTGCCGAATTCTTCGTGTAGGAATTGTTCGACATTTTCCATAAGAGGCAGTTCACCGCTTCCGAGGCCCTTTATTATTATGTTGCAGCTTAATAATGACTTTTCTTGAAATTCCAGCCGGCTTTTCAGTTTCTGCATTTCCTCGTTGCCTGTAGAGTTTGAGGAGTTTGGTTGATTTTCCAGTCGCGAGACCCTTTCGGTGAGTGCAGTGATTTCCGCTCTCGAGTTTGTTTCTTCAATCTTGGCTTCGACGGCCAAAAATCTGTCGTTGAATTTCGATTCCAGCTTCTTCAGGGAGTTCTCGTAGCGCGCAGAGTTTCGGTTCACCTCCTCCCGTATTTCTTCTTTGACGTTTAAGAGATTTTGTTGATTCGCCAGCCTAGCTTCCTTAAATTTGTCCTCAATTTTGTCCTCGATTTTCCGCATGTTCTCTTGGTTTTCCCTTCTCATAACGTTCAATTGGTCCATAAGAATTTTCATAGGTGCAGCCTCCAACGCGTCTAGGTTTTGCGTGACGGTATTTTGAGTGTTGCTGTCCTTCGGGTGCAGGGCTGAGTCGTCCCCCGAGCCGTTGTTCCCCGAGCCTGTTGAGTCCTCCTCGGATTGCTGCTGCGTCGGTAAAGCAGGTTTCGTGGACCTGTCGGGGGAGCGTAACATTAAGCTGCTCTTTTTAAATGGAGAGTCCGCGAGGAATTTTTCCAACATGTCACACTCCATTTCGCCCCTCTTCCTCTTGAATAGGTCCTTGATACTGCCAGCCGAGTCGCATCTTCCTCTATGTTGCAGAGAAGCAGCCTTACTAGGCCTGCCCACAGTTTTCTTTCTCTCCGGTGCGTTGCCAGATAAGGGGGTGCTGAACACGTCGTTTAATTCCTCCCCGTGGGTAAAAGTCGGGGCAGCATTACTGGCTGTGGGAGATGTAGGCGGATTTATGATATCGGCACCCAGCCCTCTTATCGGCACAAGGCCCGTATCGGGATCGGTGGCGCCATCTACCGTGGCCTTGATCGCACTAACGGCATTGACTGGGGGATGGTTGGAATCGCTTGTATCGATCAATTTTGACATTTTCTATCGGAGCTTCCTAACCTAACATTATCCAGCGTTTTTGTTTACATCAAAAAAGGAGGCTTACTGTGATAAGAGTCCAGCGATTTATAGTCCGATCGTACCACGTTTTTCAGGGCACTCACACTGTGTTGTCCTTTAAGCGGTCGAGTATAT
The DNA here is from genome assembly GCA_963932165.1 of Pimpla rufipes. Lineage (NCBI taxonomy): Eukaryota > Metazoa > Arthropoda > Insecta > Hymenoptera > Ichneumonidae > Pimpla > Pimpla rufipes. Next base: position 6,765,310 of record OZ010634.1, read on the forward strand.
AGATCCGTGAAATTTTCCGAAAAAGTATAGCGGTGTGCGCGGCACGTCCAACACAGATTAAGTCCAGAACAGAACCCCTATAAAACACCATAATTTAAAAATCTGTAAAAATTCCGAAAAATACTTTTATCAATAACAAAATTATGAAGCTTATAGCCAAAGTGGGGTTGACTTTTTTCTTATTCTTTTAAAGAAAATTGATATTTTTTCCATTTTTTATAATTTTTTAAATAAAAAAATCTTAAAAACTAGAAGAAGAAAGATCTTCCCCTCTTTGGCAATAAGCTACTGTTACGTCGCGAATTGCTAATTTTGAGACACAAATGATAAAAGGCAAAGGGAAGAAAATCTCCCCCTATTGCTCTGCGGTATCAATGTGACTCAGCTAAAACGCGGAGGTGTTCCGTTTAGAGCCTACCCTTTCGGGCAAAAGCTCGGGAAGGAACTTGAAAAAGTAATTCTGACTTTAAATTAAATCACAAAAATAAAGATTAAAATGAATGAAACCAAAAACTTATCCGTGTGGCGAAAATGGGCGAATATGGGATGGAACCGTGCGATTGATGAATAACCAGATGAATGAGAAGGTGAGAATCAGAACGATCCCAATGATCCAACGGCTGCGATAACCCTCCGGCTCTCCACTCGAATATCAGATGAATGGAATTTTCCGATGACAAGGAGGCGATGGTGTGGTTCTTTCGGATTTAAACACTGGTCGTAATTCACTGGTAAAATTGATTTTTATTCTGCCCGTTCAGGTTGTCAGGGCAATGTCAAAATAATATTTCACAAAAAGTTTCAGTTCACAATTCAAAGTTTGGATTATTGGTTGTTTCACAATTTCACAGTTAAATTTAAAAAATCGGAAACAAAATATGATTTATAATTTAGTATATAACATTTGATTTTAACGGGTCGATTTACAACTCGAGATTTGGTTTTTAAAACAGTCAAAGTTCACAGTTTCACAAATACGGCGTATTAGAAAAGTCGAAGTCCACAATTTCGAATTCGGATTAAAAAAGTCAAAGTTCACAAGTTCAAATCAGATCTTCGATATAAAGTCCGAATTATTGTTTAAAATGTCGATGGTTTAAAATATCTAATGTTGGAGAGTTTTAACGAACTCATTTCACAAATTCACGGGTTTAATTCTTTTAGTTGATCTGATGGATAATTCGGTGACAAAAATGATTTGATTCGGGTCCGGAATATTAATGAGCTCCGTCGCCTTTTGCGGCTCATTAAATAACCTCCTCGCTATTTCCCCGCTGTCGCCTTGAGGAAGGGGTGACGGTCGAGCAGTGCGTTACGCGTCTTACCGTCACCTCACGCTTCATACCTGACGGCTACTCTTATCGGTTTCTTACTATTAGCTGTCGAACGGTGCGTTGCGCCTACCGTCCCCTCACGCCTCATACCTAGCGGGCTACTCTCATATCGCTTAGTCGCACTCCCGCTATTTTAACCACTTGCCGTAATCTCGCCATTTTTACTTTATTTTATCTGAATAATTAACTATACAAAAATTCCTTTCACTTCATATGAATGATTTACCGATATTCCTTACTGATTAAACCCTTAATTATAAATAATTACCTAATTAATCAATATTTTCCATTTAAATAATTTCTTCCAAAAATGTTAATAAACGTATTGATCCCCTAACTATTAATAATCTATCTTAAATATCGCCTTGCATTGATAATAAATTACAATATTTTGTCCATTATCATAACAAATCGTGCAGGTCGCCGATGATCCCTCCCATGTGGTATTCTTGATTTCATCCCTCCTTCCTTCTTTCTGATTTGATGGTTGTGATATTGCGTGACTTTATTTCTCCTCCTTCGATCTGGAGGGGATGTTGCTAAGTGCTTCAATTTCTTTTGTCGTCCATTCTTTTTGGGTGGTGTTTCTGCGTCGTGGATTGGAATTTTTCTGCACTGGATGGTGTGTTGTTTCACACCACCGAAAATAAGTCGCACTTCGTTATTTCTTTCTTCGGTTTCAAAAATCGATATTGCCATTTACCGGGTGTTTAACATTTGGATAATTATGATTTAATATTCATTCAATATTCATATTTTTCGTTATCTTCTGTTTGTTTATTTGTTTATGTAATGTTTTTCTCTACCCATCTGTCTCGACTTGACCTGTAGATTTTTAATACATAAGCAAACTTGATTAATTTATTATTTTATTTACAACTGTTTCCCCACTAATTCACCATTAGTTTCCAAATCACGGCAACATAAGGAAAGGCACCACAAATATAATCTGTTTAGGTCAGTGGAGTACGAAAATGAGTGGAGATTACGAAAATGGTATGATTCACACATTTTTGGTCACCCGGTAGACGCATCGCGAATCCCTGCGAAGAGTCATTGGAACGCACTGTCTTTCGGTTATTCGGTTGGGACAATCTGACCCATTCGATATCATAAGATTTACCGATGCACGCCCGACTCGTTGTGTGTGTATACCTACGGCCGCCACTCATACTCTCACCTCTTTGCCTTATTTATTCCATATAAAAAGGATATATTACCGTAATTGATTTTTCAGTTAAAAACGCGTAGTCCCAAAAAATCACGGGACGTAACACCTCCCCCTCAGACGAGTGATGCTTCGAAGAACAGCGCTCGGTCTCGGTAGAGACAATAACAACATAATGAAAATTTCTTCCTTTTTACGGGTCAACTCGTTACGATATGGCTATTCAAATATATAATGTGATTTGTCGCAAATATTAACTAATTAACTTAAATCCTTCATAAGCAAAATAATAATTTGATCTACTATTTCGTTATTTTTTATCAATTATTTATGAGTCTTCATATTCTATCAAGTTCAACAATATCTGATTAAGGGGGGAAACCGGTTTAGGAGGCCGAAATTTTGATGTTTTTCGTGAATTTTTTAAATAGGGAAGGAATAATCTGAAATTGTTTAAACTTGGAGGGTATTTTATTTATGGTTTGAAGTACACTTTAGAATTTTTTCAAGTAATTTCCCTCGGAAATAGTGGCGTTAGAACGTGCTGTCCATGGACGATTGCCACCCAAGTATTTTGCTGGCGGGAACTCCTGAAATCGCAATTTTTATCTGTAATCATCCAAATTTTTTTTTCTCGTTAACAACATATTTTCTAAGAATATGAACCTAAATCTGGTAAAAAAAAAATTTCATGTTTTTGAAGAGTTTGAACACGATATCATTGTTTTACACCATATTTTTTCACCTTTTTTGCATAAAAAAAAATATTTAATAACAATATAATCTCAGATTTAGGTTCATATAGATTGGAATCGAATAAAGAATATTCACAAAAAATTTCAGAACGATTGGTCAATAACTTTTTTAGCTAGAACGCCCACCAGTTGAAAAAAAGTCGTTTCGAGAAAAACGCGTTTGAAATAAAATGAAGCGAAAACAAGACATTCATGGCAGTAATTAATTATATAAAATGATGAGCGGTTAATCGGCTATGCCAGTACCATATAGCAGTCCCTCTTCTTGTTCGTACGCGTCATTTCGGGCTTGCATCTCCTCTTATTTGAATTTCAAATACATGATCTCCTTGATTTAAAGTAACGATATGCCTGACGGCACCCGGTCTGTCAACGTTTGGCTCATTCGCGATAAGTCGTATTGGTGTTTCTCGCGTAAGCTGATCTGTTATATTATAGTTAAGTCAAGTCACATCAAGAAGATAATCATTGGTTAAACCATCGAAGTTATTGGTGAACATATCTAAGTACTATGGTACGTAACCAAAAACTTGGTGAACATAACCTATAATTTGGTTGATGACATCATTCAAAGAAAATATAATATTAACTTAAGGATATTATTTCATTGACCTCAAAGAAATGTTTCATAGGTTGAGATTTCAAGGGAATTTTATTGAATCAAGGAAACTTTTTCTTTCGGTGTACCGCGCGCTTCGGCGCCGAACCGACGGGCGGTCACTCAAGTGCTCATAACATCGGAAATAATGCGAATTTTGGTTTCAAATCTTTACCACATATTCTTGAGGAGTTATACTAACAATTTCTGCAATAAAAAAGTCGATTTTTTGATCGGTCTAAACTGGTTTCCCCCCTTAAAATTCAAAACAAACAATATTTTTATGAACTAACTCTTATCTCTTATAACGCCACTAATTACAACTCTAAAAGGTGCTAAACTAAGGTTACACTTTATTCTAACGATTTTTCATTAATAAAATAATATTTTACGCAATGATCAATTTTTCATTTTTTTTAATGCATTCTCTTATGGACCTACTCGTGGTATAACTACTCGCAAGGTATTGGCCCCATACTTGAAGGATATCTTTTAGAGTTCCCTATGGAGTTTTCACTTTTTTTTCTATAGGACAGTACAGGACAACACAACAATTAGAACAGACAAACCCCCATTTGATTGCAGTTAATATAATGTTCTGATTTATATAACAGTTAATGGAACCATCTCTTCACTGGCTCATTTTATTATTGTTATTATTTTTTTTATTTACATAGAACAAATGTCTAAATTTCAAACAGATCATTTGTGCATCCCATTTCATGACTTATTAATCTTCCTTCTGGTTCTCAATTTATCCTCTCTTTAGCTATTTTGCACGAGATTCAAGACTGATTGCAAACTCAAAATCACGATTTCCCTCATACTACTTGACATCGAGCAATGAGACGATGATAACAATGGCTCGATCATAGACCATGATCCCATCACCGAGTTGGAGAATGACTGGCCCACAGACATGCATCCAGCATAACCAGAATGCCTTCCAACCGTATCCTTCATCCGACTTCCCTTCAGTTCCATTTCCAATTTTAACTTCTCTCTCTCTCCTTATTTTTCTTGAAATTACAGAAAAAGATTGCTCATTAAAATTTCCCCCCTTATTATACCCCTTTCATGACAATATCTAAACCTAAAATGTTTAAACAACAAAAATTAATAGATAATGACATACATATAACCGACAGAAAGGTTAATACACATTTTAATTTTACGTTAATTACCAATACACACAAAGTTCATGCTATTACCATCTTAATTAAGCAGAAAATACATTTAGTCAATTAATACACTCAAATCGTTTTACTTACAATCCACTTTTAATTGTTATCTTTTATTCTATGGTTTCGTTTGTTTAGGTATGATATGAGAATGTTTCAAGCGATTTGCATGTACTAGCTGAGTGGTATTATTCTTTATGTCTATACTGATATTCTGGGCACTCAATATCTCAACGATTCTAAATGGACCAGAGTAATGATTTCCTAACTTTTTGGGTTTTGGACCTTGTCGTAAAAATACATAATCTCCCACTTTAAATTCTTTTGGGTTGGCCTTCTTGTCATAGAGTTTCTTCGATTTTTCCTTTGATGCAATTAAATTTGCCTTGGCAACCTCTCGTATTTCAGGCAGCTGGTTAACGAGTTTAATCAAATAATCATCATATGTGGGCAGTTTGTCTTCAACATGTAAAGGTTCACTGGAAGGGGTGCTCGCAATTTTTCCAAATACTAACTCAAACGGTGTATGTTTAGTTCCCTCGTGGACACAGGTATTATAATTGAATATGGCCAATTCGACCCATTCATCCCAATCAAACTCTCGATTTACATATTGTTTAAGATATTCCCCTAATGCGTGATGTGATCGTTCCAATGATCCATTGGACTGAGGGTGAAAAGCCGTCGTTCATAATCTTTTTATTCGGAATCTTTTTGCTACTCGTCTGATCAATCCACTCAAAAAGTTTCTGCCCTGATCAGTAAGGATTGCCTTAGGTGGTCCAAATATGCTAATAAAATGTTTTACTAAAGCATCTGCTATAGTTGCTGAAGTTGCATTTTCTAAGGGAATTTCCAAGCAAAATTTCGTCAATTCATCTTGAATTGTTAGAATATATTCATTTCCTCGCTTTGTTTTCGGAATTGGCCCAATAATATCTAATGCTACTTTATCAAAAGCTACTCCAGGGGTATCAGTAATTACCATAGGTTGTTTGGTTTTCACACGCACACATTTTTTTAATTGACAGGGCAAAATCACTGCTGAATGAATTGTTGTATATCCGTTGTAACGCGCATTTTTGAGGCGCGTTACAATTAGGCCCGTATAGCTGCCTTTTGTGGCCGCACAGCCCACCTCGCCTGGTCACAGGCCCCCGAGAGATTCCATAGGGTCAACATAATTAACGCGACTTTTTCTAATGCCCGGTTGTTTTTTATTTTATTGAACGGAAATCTGAGCGAGCGAGGCGAGAGGATCCCAGGGAATATTTTTCGGCGGATATTTCGCGAAGAGCTGCAATCCCAGCTCTTCCGCCCCCTCCCCCCCCCCCCCCACGTCGCCACTTCGGATCGGCTGGCGACAGCAGCGTAGTCACCGTCCCCGGACTACAGGGCGTTTCAGTAGCCACCGCACGAGGAGCCACGACGCCGTTACCACCGAGGAACGTCAACAACGCACGGTCGACGTACCGCGTCTCTCTCTCTCTCACCGCCGCTGATGCAGCGTCTGCCTCGGCGTTCCAGCGGAGAGGATAAGCCTCGTCGCCCGGCCCGTCTTTGAATCGACCGGTAGCGTCCAGCGCTCGCCTAACGCGGTAGGCGAGCCGCGAGAGAATTTCTGCGACACCGCGGAATTAGGCGAAAGGACCCGATTGCCCTACTTTTCGATTTTTCGGCAATCGGGCAGCCTCGCGTAACCGACGAGCGCGAGAAGATTCGCGCGCTCGTCGCACTTTGCCGTAGTGCGTCACGGCGGGCACTTAGCCCTTGTAACGGTGGTCAGGCGAGATGGACTCGTGCGTTTCGGGTCCCAGGCATTATCAACGGCCGTCACGGTGAGATTCTCGCATTGCTGGTATGGGGGATACTAGTATTTTGTTCCGGGAAATGCATAACATAGACGTGGTCGTGTCGTAGCTGCGTCCCGGGGATTCGAAAGCGTCGCCGCGTTATTAATAACAGAATCTACTCAGGAAAAGCGCGTTACTAAAGTGCCGTAATTAATAATCGGGGTGCCTCGACTTATTCGAAATTGGTGGTCGGCGATATCGTAGTGCAGTGAAGTCCGTCGCGTGTTTACTTGCCCAGGCTGCAACCGGCGTCCCGGGAATCTTTGAGCGCGCTATAAATAAATTCCAATCGCGGACGGATTTTGCTCGTTGCGCTGTCGCCCTCACAAGCCGCGTAAAGCGAACGGTTTTTTTGTTGTTGTGTTAGTGATAGTTAATTAGTAGGGACTCGCGTATTATTTTATTGTTTTTTTTTGTAGCACCCGATATCCGTTATTATTTTGTGAATTGTTTTCGACCGCGAGTAGGAAATCGCGGGAGTGAATTGAGTAGCTTTCGTCGATTTTAGTAGGGCTTTTTCTGTCACTAATTTTAAGTTCGATACTCGGGAAATTTCCCGGTTTTTAGGCACTCACGTTTTGAAGAAACGCAGAAAGTACCTATTGAATTCGCGCTCCACCGACTAAATTACGTTTTTATAGGAAAATGTTGATATAATTTAAATTTATTTACTTTTTTTACAGCAGATTTCTTAAACATAGTAAAATACATAATCTTGGTGTAACGGAACATAGAAATTTCATTACTAAATATGATTGGCTGCGTAGACTAGATTTTGTGTTATTCGGACGTCCGTATCACTCAGGGGGTCTGGACTGAATAGACCGAACAAGTTGAAATTTGGAATATTTCTTAATCTGGCATTGTGAAGTATGCGCATGAAGTATGGAAATTATTCTCTGTTTTTATAGAGGTGTTTATTTCAAGAAAATTGGCATTTTGGAGTCTAAAATTGTGTCCGGCTCACATTCTTCGCAGTCAACAGATGAATATGGCTGAAAATTGCTACATAATTCTGAATTACCTTAATTCTGAAACACTTTTTTTAGATTATTTTTCAGATCATTTTTTAATAGTGTTAACCTACCACGATACAGTATTTCAGGTCAAAATGTATGTACAGGTCTCAATCTTCGCAGTTGCAAGAACAATTTTTCTGAAACTTGCTGCGTACTCCTAATTTACTTTAACAAAAAGGTATTTTTATCAAATAGTTTTAACCTACCACAATATAGCTTGTCAGGTTGAGTTGTATGTACAGGTATCAATCTTCGCAGTCGTCAGAACCATTTTTCTTATACTTGCTGCGTACTCCTACATTGAACGCAGAGGTACTTTTTAGAATAGTGTTAACATACCATGATACAATTTTTCAGGTTGCAATGTATGTATTAGTCACATTCTTCGCAGTCAATGGAACAATTTTTCTGAAACTTGCTGCGTACTCCTGATTTACTTTAACGCAGAGGTATTTTTTAAAAACAATTTTAAACTACCACGATATACATTTTCAGACCGAAATGTATGAAACGTTCTCAATCTTTACAGTCGTCAGAACAATTATTCTGATACTTGCTGCATACTCCTAAATTACTTTAACGCAAAGGCACTTTTTTTAGATTATTTCTGCTTCCTCATTGAGGAAGCTTTGTTTTCGAGAATATTTTTTTTTTTCGGGATTATCATGTCAGTATGTTCAGAATCACCTAAAACGCCCAGAAAAATGGTTTAGAAAAAACGGCCGTATGTGTGCGTGCGTGCGTGCGTGCATGCGTCAAATTTGGCATGCAAGTAGAGTGGTAACTGCTCTTCAAGTGTTGTGATTTTTGAAAAAATGTATACATGAATACAGAATATATAGAATATTTAATTTTTCGAAAAAATGTCGTACACTCTCTAACTATCGTAAAAAATCAACGACTCAGCTAAATAGTTCTTCATAACTAAAGACACTTTCAGTGGAGTTCGCTGTTGCATTTCGACGAAATCCTTAAAGTGGTTCGGATTTGATTGAATTTTGAATTTTACGAAAAAAATGCATTTTGCCCTAAATCACGTTGAATATAAACAAATGAACTGAAGTGTTCTACTTGAAGCAAACAAATGAACTGAAATGATCGGTAAAGTCGTTGGGATTTTACGACATTTTGAATTTAAAAAAAATAGATTTCCGCTATTACTTCTACAAAAATTAGGAAAGTAACACAAAAATTTGGAGATCATCGAAATGAGATGTAACGGTGTTTGTAACGGAGTTTTCTTTTGTTCGAATAAAAAAGAGTTGCAAAGTAGAACTTTGCACATTGCTTCCTTATTAATTTCTCTTTTTCACAAAGCTTCCTCTATGAGGAAGCCAAAGTTAATAAATAAGCTTCTGCATAGAGGTGGCTTTGTGAAAAAGGGAAATTAATGAGGAACCAATGTGCAAAGTTCTACTTTGCAACTTTTTTCGATTATTTTTAAATTGTGTTAACCTATCACAATACAGTTTTTCAGGTCGAAATATATGTATATGTCTCAATCTTCGCAGTCAATAAAACAATTTTTCTGAAAGTTGCTGCGTACTCCTAAATGATTATATGGCATCGGTATTTTGTTAGGATTATTTTTTAAATCATATTTAAACCGTACGGAGCGCGAAGCGCGACGTCCAAACCGTTCGGAGCGCGAAGCGTGACGTCCAAACCATACGGAGCGCGAAGCGCGACGTTCAAACCATACGGAGCGCGAAGCGCGACGTCCAAACCATACGGAGCGCGAAGCGCGACGTCCAAGTGAGTGCCTTAAAATGACACCAGGGAAAAATGTCCCGAAGGGACATTTTTTCCGCAGGGTCATCTTCCGGGGGGCTTGGGGGGCAGAGCCCCCCAATCGGGGGCTTGGGGGGCGAAGCCCCCCAACAGGAAACCCGGCGCCCCGAAGGGGCGCCGGGTTGCTTGTTCCAGAATAAATTCGAGTTTGGGATTTTTGCCCGGATTGGGATTTTTGTGCTGTTTGTTTGGTTTTATTTATCCCGGGCCTAACGAAATTGTCAAGTCCCCGGACCGCCCCTCTACCCTTTTTCCTAGGCTGCTTGCTAGCCGAGCAACCAACCCCCCGTTCTTTTTGTTATTTTCCATTTCTGAAGCCGATCGGGCTACGCGGCGAATGCGTAGCTGGCGCCCCAATAATAAAATAAACCTATCGAGGAACGGGTTTTGTGGCGAAGAATTTTTGGGAGTTGGGAAACGTAGTTTTGAGCGTCACACCGTCTTCATACTCTCCCAATAATAATTATGTCGAATTCTGTTATGTCTTTGACACCCCTCTATGGCCTCCGACTGCCCTGCTATGCATTTCACGTATTATACCTTCTCGATCTTCTTTCTTAGGGTATTGAATTATTCCATGACAGATAATGATTTTAACGGGACTCCCGGCAAAATTCACTCGCAATTCAGATAATACATTCTCCCAGGGAACGTTGTTAATAAACTCCGTACGCGCTGGACTCACACTTTGGGAGCCTGTTGTCTCTATATACTCTCTTAATCCCCGGATGACTTCTCGCATATTTTCAAGTACTCTAGTAGGTCCTTCTCCCGAGTTTTCACTCACAGGTAGGGCAACATGATGACGACCTCCCTTTTTGACAATGCTAACCTTAACTATCTCCAAATCAGGAAAATATGGGAGATCATTTCTCTCTATCAGTTCTCGCGATTCTTGATCTAGTGATTCTCCATTTATATCCAAACAAGCAAAACGGCGCCCCTTCGGGGCGCCGGGTTTCCTGTTGGGGGGCTCTGCCCCTCAAGCCCCCCGGAAAATGACCCTGCGTCATTTTAAGGCACTCACTTGGAAGTCGCGCTTCGCGCTCCGTATGGTTTGGACGTCGCGCTTCGCGCTCCGTATGGTTTGAACGTCGCGCTTCGCACTCCGTATGGTTTGAACGTCGCGCTTCGCGCTCCGAACGGTTTGGACGTCGTGCTTCGCGCTCCGTACGGTGTGGACGTCGCGCTTCGCGCTCCGAACGGTTTGGACGTCGTGCTTCGCGCTCCGTATGGTTTGAACGTCGCGCTTCGCGCTACGAACGATTTAAATATGATTTAAAAAATAATAATAACAAAATACCGATGCCATATAATCATTTAGGAGTGCGCAGCAACACCGTTACATCTAATTTCGATTATCTCCTAATTTTTGTGTTACTTTCCTAACTTTTGTGGAAGTAATAGCGGAAATCTATATTTTTTTTTATTCAAAATGTCGTCAAATCCCAACGACTTTACCGATCATTTCAGTTCATTTGTTTGTTTCAAGTAGAACGTTTCAGTTCATTTGTTTATATTCAACGTGATTTAGGGCAAAATGCATTTTTTTCGTAAAATTCAAAATTCAATCAAATCCTAACCGCTTTAACGATATCGTCGAAATGCAATAGCGAACTTCATTGAAAGTGTCTTTAGTTATGAAGAACTATTTAGCTGAATCGTTGATTTTGATTCCTCATAGAGGAAGCCTTGTTTTCGTGAAATTTTTTTTTTTCGAGATTTTCATGTCAGTACACTCAGCATGGTCCAAAACGTCGAGAAAAGTGGTTTGTGCGAAATGTCTGTATGTGTGTGTGTGTGTGTGTGTGTGTGTGTGTGTGTGTGTGTGTGTGTGTGTGTGAGTGTGTGTGCGTGTGTGTGTGTGTGTGCGTGTGCGTGTGCGTGTGCATGTGCGTGTGCGTGTGCGTGTGCGTGTGTGTGTGTGTGTGTGTGTGTGTGTGTGTGTGTGTGTGTGTGTGTGTGTGTGTGTGTGTGTGTGCACGTTTTTTTGTTTACACGATAACTGCCGTCATTTTTTAAGAATATTCTTCAAATTTGGCACGCACGTTCGCTATCATAGAATACATTATGGGATTGTAGTTGACGCGAATCGGTTAGGAAATTCAGATTTTACAGCATTTTGAAAATTTGGCAAAAATCGTTTTCGCGCTATAACTTCTGCAAATTGAGAGATATCGGGATGAAATTTTGTACGACAATAGACCACCTTAAAACCATGATTTGTATCAAATTTGGCGAAAATCGGCAAAGCAGTTCTCATGTTATTGCAATTTCATTATTTTTTCAAATGTCTGTAAGCACTATAGCTCCTGTAAATTATGAGACATCCGATTGCAATTTCGAACATGTCATTACGTTCATTGATTATTAACGATGAATTTCGTCAAGGAAACTACCGTTATGTCGGTAAATTTGGATTTTGCTGCATGAAAAACAAAAAAAAGCCGGCACCCAAAAAAAAATCGGAAAAAAATTTTTGCAGAATTTTCTCAAATTTGATTCACGTATGGACAACCATGGACCACGTTTCAAGTACAGATTTGACGCCGATCTGAAAAGCCGTTCAAATTTTATGGCATTTAGAACATTTTGAAAAATCTCGTTATCACGCTGGATTATGCAAATTACAAGGTACCGGCTTCTAATTTGGTCCACACATTCACTATCATGAACCAAGGGATGGGTACAAAATTTGAGGGAAATCGGTTCGGTGGTTAAAATCTTACATTTTGCTTCCTCATAGAGGAAGCTTTGTTTTCATGAAAAAATTTTTTTTCGAGATTTTCATGCCAGTATGCTTAGAATCACCTAAAATGTCGAGAAAAGTGGTTTAGAAAAAACGGCCGTATGTGTGTGTGTGTGTGTGTGTGTGTGTGTGTGTGTGTGTGTGTGTGCTGGGCCTCGAAAATTCAATCGCCTCTCACTCAGAAACCGTTCGAGCGATCTGGCTCAAATTTGGCACGCAAGTAGAGTAGTTGCCCCTCTTCCAATGGCGAGATTTTTGATAACATATATACAGTCATTAAGATTTTATGTAGTTTTTAATTTGTTGAAAAAAGGGCGTGGTCGCTCTAACTTTCGTAAAAGTTCGACGATTCGGCTAAATAGTTCTTCATAATGGAAGATACGTTCAATGTTGTATGGTATTGAATTTTGACGAAATCGGTAAAGCGGTTCGGATTTTACTGAATTTTGAATTTTACGAAAAAAATAAATTTTGCTCTAAATCACGTCGAATCTTAACAAAGGAACCGAAATGTTCCACAGTCGAAAAACAACATACAGCCCTGCTACGTACGAAATTTGGTGATGATCGGTAAAGTCGTTCGGATTTTACACCATTTTGAATTTTTCAAAAAATTTAGATTTTCGCGATAACTACCGCAAAAGTTAAGAAACTAGGACAAAACTTAGTATCTAATGAAAATGAGATGTAACGATATTTGTGACGGAGTTTTCTTTTGTTCAAATAAAAAAAAGTTGCAAAGTAGAACTTTGCACATTGCTTCCACATTAATTTTCGTTTTTCACAAAGCTTCCTCTATGAGGAAGCCAAAATGTTAAATAAACAAGCTTCTTCATAGAGGTGGCTTTGTGAAAAACGAAAATTAATGAGGAAGCAATGTGCAAAGTTCTACTTTGCAACTTTTTTTATTTATTTAAAAAAAACAGCCGAAAAAACCTGCAAAGTAGAACCTTGCAAATTGCTTCCTCAATATTTTACACTTTTGACGATGCTTCCTCTATGAGGAAGCCAAAATTGATCAACATACTTCCTCATAGAGGTAGCATCGTCAAAAGTGTAAAATACTGAGGAAGCAATTTGCAAGGTTCTACTTTGCAGGTTTTTTTACGAAAGTTAGAGAGTGTACGACATTTTTTCGAAAAATTAAATATTCTATATATTCTGTATTCATGTATACATTTTTTAAAAAATTACAACACTTGAAGAGCAGTTACCACTCTACTTGCATGCCAAATTTGACGCACGCACTCAAATTTCGCGCACGCACGCACGGACGCACACATACGGCCATTCTTTCTAAACCATTTTTCTGGGCGTTTTAGGTGATTCTGAACATACTGACATGAAAATCTCAACAAACAAAATGCTCGAAAACAAAGCTTCCTCTATGAGGAAGCAAAAATAATCTAAAAAAGTGCCTTTGCGTTAAAGTAATTTAGGAGTATGCAGCAAGTATTAGAATAATTGTTCTGACGACTATAAAGATTGAGAACGTTACATACATTTCGGTCTGAAAATCGATATTGTGGTAGTTTAAAATTGTTTTTAAAAAATACCTCTGCGTTAAAGTAAATCAGGAGTATGCAGCAAGTTTCAGAAAAATTGTTCCATTGACTGCGAAGAATGTGACCAATACATACATTGCAACCTGAAAAATTGTATCGTGGTATGTTAACACTATTCTAAAAAGTACCTCTGCCTTCAATTAATTTACGAGTACGCAGCAAGTATAAGAAAAATGGTTCTGACGACTGCGAAAATTGATACCCGTACATACAACTCAACCTGAAAAACTATATTGTGGTAGGTTAAAACTATTTGATAAAAATACCTTTTCGTTAAAGTAAATTAGGAGTACGCAGCAAGTTTCAGAAAAATTGTTCTTGCGACTGCGAAGATTGAGACCTGTACATACATTTTGACCTGAAATACTGTATCGTGGTTGGTTAACACTATTAAAAAATGATCTGAAAAATAATCTACAAAAAGTGTTTCAGAATTAAGGTAATTCAGAATTATGTAGCAATTTTCAGCCAAATTCATCTGTTGACTGTTGGATCTGTGACTTTTCTTGAAATAAACACCTCAATAAAAACAGAGAATAATTTCCACACTTCATGGGCATACTTCACAATGCCAGATTAAGAAATATTCCAAATTTCAACTTGTTCGGTCCATTCAGTCCAGACCCCCTGAGTGATACGGACGTCCGAATAACACAAAATCTAGTCTACGCAGCCAATCATATTTAGTAATGAAATTTCTATATTCTGTTACACCAGGATTATGTATTTTACTATGTTTAAGAAATCTGCTGTAAAAAAGTAAATAAATTGAAATTATATTAACATTTTCCTATAAAAACGTAATTTAGTCGGTGGAGCGCGAATTCAATAGGCACTTTCTGCGTTTCTTCAAAACGTGAGTGCCTAAAAATAAGCTAAAGTATCCTTCCGGGTGAAAAACAAATCTCTGGACTGAATGATATTATTCGGTTCTTGGTGTGTTTGTCTGTTGCTAATTATTTCTTCATTGGGGTGATTATCTCTTGGCTCTTCATCCTCACTTTCCTGGTCTGAGTTTCCGCCTTGATCGTCAATGGCTTGAAAATGCTTCTTTCTTTTTCCTGGTATTTTTATTTCATCTTCAGACGGTGAATCCCCTTCATCGGAAAATTCAGCATCTCCGGATTGGTTAATTCGTCGATTGTTCGAACATCCCGGTTGTGGAGACAATCTTCTTGGTGTTTTAGGTTTCTTCTGTTGTTGTTTCGACTTCTTCTGTAATTGCCTAGTTTCCTTCTGTTGTCTTGGTAAATCGTTGTTTGGTTCCATTAACGCTTTCGCTTGTCCTCGAGTCATCATTCTAGTCTGTGGTTGTGTAATATGTTTTTGAGATTTCGCAACACCTGATCTGGTTACCGCTACACTTTGATTGACTATCACAGGTTCTGGCTCCTCTTTGACTGCTTCTATCTTTTCCTCGGACGTTAATGAATTCCACTATTCTTGTTCATAATCGGTTTCCTCTTCAAATTCAATTTCTTCGTCGCTGTCGCCATCATACTCTTCATCTTCCAACAATGCCATTATTTGAGCATCAGTGAAGTCTGCAGTAATAGAGGCGTTAGTTATGTAAATCTCTTCATCGCTCACAAGAGGCTCTGAATCTACTGGATTTCGAGAAACAGCGTCTGCATTGACGTTTGACACACCAGCCTTATATACAACTCATATCATACTCATACTCCGCAAGTTTTAATCTCCATCTCAAGACTCGTGCATGTCCATCCTTACAACTTCGGAACCATGTCAAGGACTTGTGATCTGTCACCAGGGTGAAAATTCTACCATACAAATACGGACGATAATGCAGCACACTGTAAACGATCGCTAGGGCTTCATTTTCGTAAGTATCATACCACGTCTCAGCCTCATTTAGTGTACGTGAAGCGTATGCTATTGGTCTGTCTTCTCCGATTTTTCCTTGTGATAATATTCCCCCAATGGCATAACCGGACGCATCGGTTGTTACAATAAAACTTGTTGAAAAATCCGGAAAAATAAGAACTGGTTCTGTACATAAGCAATGTTTAAGTTTTTCGAAACTTTCTTCTTGAATCTCCCCCCACATAAATGGCGTATCTGATTTTAAAAGAGTGTTCAAAGGCTTGGCTAATTTTGCATATCCCTCAATAAATCTTCGATAATATCCGGTTAATCCTAAAAACTGTCTGATATTCTTCACATTCCGCGGTCGAGGAAATTCTTTTACTGCCTTTACTTTCTTAGGATCAGGTTTCAATACATCTTCCCCTATTAAATGGCCCAAATATTCGACTTCCTTTTTCAAAAATTCACACTTGTCTGGTTGTAAAGTCAAATTCGCCCTTTTTAGCCTATCAAATAATTTTGTACACTTCTCATTATGATCCTCTAAACTTCGTGCATACACCACAATATCATCCAAGTAGACAAATAATTCTCGACCCTGTAGACCGATCAACGCCATATCCATTGCTCTTTGGAATGTAGGAGGAGCATTTTTCAGACCCATAGGCATACGAACATACTCATAATCCCCATAAGGTGTGGTGAATGCTGTCTTGTGACAATCATCCGGATGCATTTTAATCTGATAGAACCCGGACGTGAGATCAAAAACGGAAAAATATTTTGCACCGCCCAGCTGATCCAAAATTCCTTCGATATTTGGCAACGGGTAGGCATCTCCAATGGTCTTTTCATTTAATTGTCTGAAGTCAAGCACCACACGCCATCGTTTGTTTCCTTGGGAATCCGGTTTCTTCGGTACAACCCTCAGAGGAGTATTAAATGGCGAATTCAATGGTCTAATCAACCCCGGGTCTAGCAATTCCCCTACCTGTTTGCGAATCTGGGTAGTAGGTATCCTATGCTGGGAACTCATCAGTAGTAGGTATCCTATGCATCACTACATCTGTGGCGCCCAGCGTTTCTCCAGGCAAATGAAATATCTCAGCGCTACCTCGTACCAGGTTCTCTACCGCGGACACCTCGTCTCCAAGCAAATGGTCCAGTCTTAATAATTTCCTCACTTGTTCATATCGTGTTTCATCTATTACTCCATCGTCAAACGCAAAACATCTTTCATCTGTCATAAATCTTAACCCCAATAACGGCCCTGGATATTCATAGGCATTTGTCGACTTTTTCCCCCCTTTCCATACAATGCTCCGATTTACTGGTACAAATTCGTCATTATTTTCTTCTTCTCTAGGAGACTCTTCTTGCATTACTCTTGAATGAATTATTTTATTTGTTACGTCAGGCCGTAACTTCGCGCTATTCGCACAAATGAACTCATAGTTCAGTCATGGGTTCCGAGACTTCTGGCGGAAGGGAGCATTCGGCAAACAATTATACGAGCAACGGTCCCTGCAGGCCCCGGAAACTACAATATCTGTTAGCAGATACCGATGGGTCAGTCGAGGTAAAAGAGTGCGGATGATGGTACAACAGGCCCCCATTTTTCAAAACACTAAGCTCTCTAGAAATGTCACCTACGCCACTCGAGCGAGCGGTGATAGACGAAACTAGAGGCAGCCGGGCGGGCCGGTTATCGACCGTCAGCCTGCGGGCCTTGCGTTACCACGCCTCTTAACGATCCTCGATCACTCGTTGCCGCCGAACGCGCCTGTGGTCACAAAAAAAGGGAAATAAAAGAAATCTACTTAGCCCTGTGAGCAAGAAGATTACGTGAACACCGGGTGAATGCCCTACGTTCCGCCAAAATCATCGCTTCGTTTTCCGTCTCGGAAATCATGATTTTTACTTGAGAGAATTATAGTCTGGCCCGATAACTAAAATTATTCTTCCGCTTTTCTCGAAGACCCCTATAAATGCACAGACTAATGAATAGGAGAATGCAACGAAACAAAATAATCAATGTCTCAAGAAACCTTTGGAACTCAAAAGACGGAGCCCCTTAAGATAATGAGGCAAAACGACTAAAATACCTACGAACAACTGGTAAGAATTATATAATTCAACATGATAATTTGTTAATATAAGAAAATGGTAAAAGGATTAATAGCTTATAAAATCGGGATTCATACACCTAAATACGAATAACTTTAAAAAAATTATAACATTCGGTAGGATACTTGTTAATATAAAAAAATGGTGAAAGTTTTAACGGTTTATAAAATTGGGATTCACACAGTTAGATACAAATGACGTCGCATAATCTTGGATAATTAAGAAAGTTAAGATACGTTCCCGCGAGAATATGGAGCTGTAATTTTATACAAAATTTATAACAACGCGTATTAGAAACAACAAGCGAAGATGAACTTTCAACAACAAATACGAGAATTACAGTCTGTATGACCTCCTATGTAAATTCAAATCCTGGTCAACGTGATATTGTTGCGAATTCATTTTTGTCATCCAGCGAAGCCACTTAAAAGACACGGAAAGTAATTAGATAATTTATTCGGTTATAAACTTACAAAACTTATAAGTGAAGAGATCCAAGTAAGGCAGAAATTAAATCGTACCAACGAAGAGCGTGAACACCTGGTCGAAATACCGAGAAACATTGACGAGAGGAACTCGTAAATTTGGAGTCAGAGCAAGGGACAGGCGCGGGAGCCGCGAACCACGCGCGACCTGCAAGGCGAGATGTGCTCCTCTAGCTCGCGAGATAGGGAGTTGAATATCACGTAGGCACTACCAATACCATCACTCGATCAAACGGTAGACAAAGGACCCAATCATATAAAAAGACGAAAGAGGTATCGACAATAGACAGTGCGTCCCGAAAATTAGATCTACCCACGTCGAATCTCTGCCCGAGCATAGACCGAAACTTTAAAATCGAATTAACGACGAATTTCGGCCCGACCGCGGACTTAGAAAAAAATTAGCTCCGAATTTAAATCGTACCGCGGACTTAGAAAAAAATCAGCTCCGAATTTAAATCGTTCCGCGGACTTAGGAAAAAATCAGCTCCGAATTTAAATTGTATCGCGGACTTAGGAAAAATCAGCTCCGAATTTAAAATCGTATCACGGACTTAGAAAATTTCGAGCTCCAATCATCATCGAATTTTAATCCGACCGCGGACTTAGAACCATTCTGTTCTTCGTTTAGATATTTATTTTTCGTAATTCGAACCTTTGTCCTAAACGGGGACTTAGGAGTTCATAGAATTAAATAAGACTCTACAGTTTTGTATTCTCGGGCTTCGATAATTTTGTATTTTATTTCATAATTCCGCACGCTTCGTATTTTGAGAAATTTGTACATCCAAACTCTGAATTTTGTTACACCACGAGGTATTTGTTACACCACGATATTTGTATACTTCATCACGATTAATTACATGTTAACATCCTTTGTTGAGAAAAATCGGTTTATTTAATTTAATCGTTTTACGAATAAAATTCGACGGTTGCATTCTTAAATCCAGTGTCACAGTTTCCTTACGATCGTGTCCTTCCCATCTGCAGCATCAGCATCCAGTTCAACACAATAAGGGTAAGTGACATTTTTAATTATTTCAGTGTGTTACGTCAAAAGTGTCGTTGATTTTACTCGAGCGACAAATTTACACGTATTAGTGCGGTTCAGCGTGATTACCCGTGCTCTGGTCAAGAAGGAAGGCTCCTCCCTATACCACATCCGACGAAGTACACTAAACGCGCAAGCTCTGTTTCGAGTCTAACCTTTCGGAAAATTACTCGGGGACGAGCTGCGAATGCTTCTCCAAAGGGAATTTGACTGAGGTCTGAGATGATGATGAAGTGATGATGGCTCGAGACAATGCGCGGATGATATTTCACCGATATAATTAAAAATTTCACTTACCCTTTTTGTATTGAACTGGATGCTGGTGCTGCAGATGGAAAGGACACGATCGTAAAGAAACGGTGACACTGAATTTAAGATTGCAACCGTCGAATTTTATTCATAAAACGAGGAAATTAAATAAACCGATTTTTCTCAATAAAGGATGTTAACATGTAATTAAACGTGATGATGTTCACAAATATCGGCACCTCGTGGTGTAACAAAATTCAGAGTTCGGATGTACAAGTTTCTCAAAATACGAAGCGTGCGAAATTATAAAATAAAATACAAAATTGGTCGATGCCCGAGAATACAAAACTGTAGTCTTATTTAAGTCTATGAACTCCTAAGTCCCCGTTTAGGACAAAGGTTCGAATTACGAAAAATGAAAATCTTGGCGAAGAACGGAATGAATCTAAGTCCGCGGTCGGATTAAAATTCGATGATGATTGGGGCTCGAAATTTTCTAAGTCCGCGTTACGATTTAAATTCGGATCTGATTTTCTTCAAAGTCCGCGTTACGATTTAAATTCGGAGCTGATTTTCTTCAAAGTCCACGATATGATTTAATTTCGAAGCTGATTTTTTTCTAAGTCCGCGGTCGATTTAAATGATTTTTTCTAAGTCCGCGGTCGATTTAAATGATTTTTTCTAAGTCCGTGATCGATTTAAATGATTTTTTTCTAAGTCCGCGGTCGATTTAAATGATTTTTTCTAAGTCCGCGGTCGGGCAGAAATTCGTCGTTAATTCGATTTTAAAGTTTCGGTCTATGCTCGGGCAGAGATTCGACGTGGGTAGATCTAATTTTCGGGGCGCACTGCTCGCTTGTCGATTCTCTTTTGTCTTTTTATATGATTGGGACCTTTGATTGAGAGATGGTAGGGGTAGTGGTCTACGTGGTCTTTGACTCCCTATCTCGTACTAGAGGAGGACACCGCACCTCGCAGGTCGCGCGTGGCTCCGCGCGTGGCTCGTGACCCCGCGCCTGTCCCTTGCCCTGGCTCCACCTTTACGACTTCCTCTTTCGTCAATGTCTTCTCGATGTTTCGCCCAGGTGTTCACGCTTTTCGTTGAAACGATTCAGTTGTTGCCTTATTTGGACTTCTTCGCTTATAAGCTTATAAGTTTGCTATAGAGTACATTGTCTGAGTCCTTGAATTTTTAACAAGATCGCATTGACCCGGATTTGAATTTTACAGACTGTAATTTCTCGAATTTGTTGTAGAAAGTTCATCTTCGCTTGTCGTTGCTAATACGTGTTATTATAAATTTTATATAAAATTGCAGCTTCATATTCTCGAGGGGACGTATCTTGACTTTCTTAATTATTCTAATTGTGCGAATCCCAATTTATAAATTGTTGAACCTTTCACCCTTTTGTTTGTTTTAACAAGTATACTTCCAAATGTTATACTTTTCAAAAATTATCCGTATTTAAATGTATGAATCCCGATTTTATAAACTTATTAATCCCTTTACCATTTTCTTATGTTAACAAATTATCATGTCGAATATTATAACCTTTAAAAGTTATTCATATTTAAATATATGCGTCCCGATTTTATAGACTATTAATTCTTTCCCCATTTTCTTATGTTAACAAATTACCGTTTTCTTATGTTAACAAATTCTCATGTCGAATGTTATATTCCTTACGGTTGTTCATAAGCTTTTTAATCATTTTGCCTCGTTATCTTACGGGGCTCCGTCTTTTGAGTTCCAAAGGTTCTTTGAGACATTGATTATCTCGTCTCGTGGCATCCTCTTATTCTTTTAATCTGTGCATTTACGGGGGTCTTCAAGAAAAGCGGAGGAATAGTTTTTATTACTTGGCCAAATTATAATTCCGTCATGTTCAAATCATGATTTCCGAGGCAAAAAATGCAACGACGATTTTGGTGGACCGTAGGGCATTCACCCGGTGTCCCCAATAATCTTCGAGCTCTCAGGGCTAAGTAGAGTTCTTTTATTTCCCTTTTGTAATCGCAGGCGGGCTCGGCTGCAACGAGTGATCGAGGATCGTTGAGAGGCGTGGTCAAGCAAGGCCCGCGGCTGGCGGTCGGTAACCCATCCGCCCGCTGCCTCTAGTTTCGTCTATCCCCGCTCGCTCGAGGGGCGTAGGTGACACTTTCTAGAGAGCTAGGTGTTCCGAAAAATCGGGCCCTGTTGTACCATCATCCGCACTCTTATACCTCGACTTTTACCTCGACTGCCCCAGCGCTATCTGTCAACAGATTTTGTAATTTCCGGGGCCTGCAGGGACCGTTGCTCGTATTATTGTCTACCGAATGCCCCCTTTCACCTGAAGTCTCGAAACTCATGACTGAACTATGGGTGCGTTTGTGCGAGTAGCACGAAGTTACGGCCTGACGTAACAAGTGAAATTTAGTACGCGCACAGTCTCGAGCCATCATCACATCATCATCATCTCAGACCTCAGTCAAATTCCCTTTAGAGAAGCATTCGCAGCTCGTCCCCGAGTAATTTTCCGAAAGGTTAGACTCGAAACAGAGCTTGCGCGTTTAGTGTACTTCGTCAAATGTGGTATAGGGAGGAGCCTTCCTTCTTGACCAGAGCACGGGTAAATCACGCTGAACCGCACTAATACGTGTAAAATTGTCGCTCGAGTAAAATCTACAACACTTTTGACGTAACCAATTTTTGGGGGCTCGTCCGGGATCTTAAGAGTGCTTCTTTGACTAATTTGACAGGCCTGAACCATTTTACAATTTACAATGATTTGACTTTGAAATTTTGTAACAACTACTCAATATATTACATGGACACTTTGGAAAAACTAGTAGAGCTTCACATGCGTATTGTTGAATTAGAAGCCGTCACTCAAGAACTTATTAATATAATTATAAAAGAACAATTTTTGAAAAAACTTTCTTTGAAAAAAATCAACCGGAAATGGAACTCGGTATCAAAACCTCAACTGAGAAGATACCTCAGGAAAATACCAAGCTCAAAAAGCGAATAGAAAGTAAAATTATTCTACCTGGCCAGATCGACGCCCCAGACCCGACAGACTTAAGGTACTTCTCTCACCAACTGAACTTACAGTCTCCACTTACTCAGATGTATACCCCACGACCTTTACAATCCTTCGAATAATTATTGAACAAATCTCGTTGCTTTGTAAGTAAAACGGAAACTTTCAACGGAATCTCCTTTTTTTGGAGAAATAGAACAACGAAATCGAATCTAAATATCGTACAGAAACACACGCTCATTTTACAAATTAAATAGACTTTCATGCACCGCCACGAAGTGGATTGACATTTGAAAAAGGAAAATTTACCAATTTAAACCCCTGATTACCCACGGCTAAGTAGGGTGAAGGAAGAGGTTTCATACTTAGTCTCCTATCACTACCCAATAAAAAGACCGACACCCATTACCCACGGCTAAGGAAGGTGAATAGAGAGGTTTCACACTTAATCTCCTACCACAACCCCCTTTCCGTATATGGCAAGGAAACGTCGTGGTGGAAAAAAATATCAATTTGCAAAAATTCAGTTGATTTATTCCGGAGAACTCAAAGTAAAAAGAATCGAAGATTATTTTCGTACAGAATACAAGTTGATTTCAATTGACATCCCCACACTAACAACACCAGTTATATCCTCCATATGGGCTTCGGACCCCAGACTGTGCAAAACTCATAGTGAATTCCTCCAAGATAACATTGACACGACATACACCGAGATTTACTGCCCACTTGCAAGTCCGATTTCCCCGATAACAGATTAAAAATAGTAAGAGATAAAATCTTTTCCAGCCGCAAATGTGGAGCAACTGGGTACGAAACATATTTCGAATAATAATTCAGTGGTGTGCACATTCATGTCAGATTAAAACAAAGGTCAACAAGAAGAGAACAAAAACATATAAAAAAATCAAATATAATTACATCCGTAGAACTTGTTCATAAAAAAATTATAAATGCACGGGACTCGTTCTAAAAACTTTCCGCTAGACGATAAAATATTGAGTACTTATCCCTGCGAACGAAGTCCGAACCCTTAACACGGTGACCGAAACCCACGAAATCCCCGAGACAGCAGGTAAAAGACCATTCGAAGAAACCGTCCCCGACTTTCCAGGAATCGCTGACTCGGAGAAAACCTCTGAATCAGAAGCGGACGAATCAACAGAGACAGTTACGGAAGACGAACAAATCCCCGAACACACAGGAGGAAAAACAGTGAGAATTAGTTTCGAATCGGACAAAAATTTACAATCCGCGGAAATAACTGAAGACGGTGTGAGAACTTATAGAATCGAAACCGACGACGGGGAAAATACGAAATCAATAGACGAGAGTGACGACACAAAATCAGTTGATAGTGAAGATTTAAATAAAACGCAAGTTTTCCTCAGATTACCCGAAGAGATTTCCGAAATAAGACAGACGCAAGAACACATTAGAGTCAGCGGAAAAATACCCTCGAACACAGAAAATAAATCCCCTGGAAATAATTGGGCCTTAGTAGGATATATTCCAGACCCCATTCACGGGACCAACCAATATTTACTTATATCCAGCGATCGTAGTAACGAAGGTGAAACAACAGAGAGACCGCTCTCGGTCCCCGACCGCTCAGAAGTCCCTCTCGAGTCATTACAAGTGGCACGCGCCGAGGCAGGTAAAAATCCCCCCGGTGGCGCGGGCCCATCAACCGGAAATCACGCACTCCCGAACACCTCACCGGGATTATTTGGAACACCATTAAGCACTTCAACGCCACTCGAAGCTAAAGAATATAAAACTGCTCTCTCCGATACCCCGAAGAATACAACAAGCCGAAACCACGCGGTAAAATCAATATTGAAAAGACCAAAAATCGTACCAAGGAATTTATTAGAAAGTCTATCCCATTTTTTCCGAAATAAGGAACCCGCTCCCGGGTGTTCTAAAGATCATCCGAACGAGAACACAGATAAAAACACGAACGCGGAACCAGGGACAAAACCAAAAACAGGCATAACTGAAGAATCCGAAAATCCCCTTAGCAAAATGGGATTACATAATCAAACCCTTTCCTTGAGGGATGCCTTAGCAGTAATCCCCAATTATGACGGGCACACCATGTCACTCGGGTTATTCATCCAGGGGTGTAGGGAAGCCTTGGCTATGATGGGACCAGGCGCCGAAGTAAACCTAGTGAAGGCCGTGCGGATAAAAATAATCGGAGAACCCCGCAGAACAATACAAGAGAAAAATGTTGATACCATTTCTGAGTTGGAACAATTTCTTAAAGAAATCTACGCACCGAAACGTAATATTTATCAACTTCAAGGGGAATTAGGATCAATATATCAACTCGACAAAGAATCAGTAATAACCTATGCGAATCGCATAAGAGATCTGGGAAAGGCAATACTCGAAAATTACGAAGGTAATATTAATCACCCGCTGACAGCAGCATTTATCGAAAACACTAGGAAAAGTCTGCCTACTTGTTTTCTACACGGATAGAACCTGAAATCGAACAACGTTTAGCTCCGAACAATGATTTTGACTACTTAATTAGACAGGCGGTGCAGATCGAGAAAAATTTAGTCACACAGGCAATCTTGAGAGGCGCTATGCCGGAGACACCTAAGGCCCAGGTTAGTAAAACCGAGGGGCGGCGCGGCGTGCATGTAGTAGTAAGCGAAGAGCCGACGTGCCAGTTGTGTGAGAAGAGGGGACACGTCGCCAAGGAGTGCGTGAGGAAGGAGACGGCCCAAACGCGGGTATCCCGCGACCAATCGTACGGAAAAGAGATAAAGAACCCACCCGTATGCCAGGTGTGCAAGAAGACCGGCCATTCCGCCGACAAATGTTTTAAAATTTTTCCTCCTTTAAACAACAGCAAGCCCAACACTGAAGCCCCAGCATTAACAATTTGCCAGGTATGTAACAAACGTGGGCACACCGCCGATCGATGCTATACAATTTTTCCCCCGGGAAAAAGAGATGATGAAAAAAACACATTTTGTCAGTTGTGCAAAAACAAGGGCCGTACAGCCAATAAATGTTCGCGATTGCCCTCTTCGTCTTTCAGACCTGTGCATCCGGCGCAAGTACAAGTCCCGCAAAATCGGAGATACCCGGGTCCGAACGAAGTAAGATGTCAAATGTAACGGGTGCAGGTGTTTGGATGCCGAAAGAAATATATATATAATAGTGAAACAAAAGTCTTTATTCAAGAGAGTGCAATTAGATGTGACGAGATGAATGCGTAGGTGGTCGAGGAAGAACTGAAGAGTTCTCCTACGCTCTCGGGGCCCTTGGTCCCCCGCGCGGTGTTACTCCGCGCTGATAAGGGCCGCCGCCGCGCGCTCGGTGGCTGCGCGGCGCTCGGTCCACACCGTGAGAATGCTGAGGTAAGCAGTCTCACGGTTCAGAGGAGCGATAGCGCTATGCGACCGTTACAACCCCCTCTTTCAGAACGATGCTCCGCATCGTTAGGGTGTTTTAGTGACTCTATATAATTCAAAAGGTGTGCGCTTTTCTTGTTTACATTTCGTATTGGCTCTACTTTTTGGTTTAATTTCTCTCTTTTATCTTTAAGTATTCTCTCTTGTTGTTTACAATTTTCTTGTACATTTTCTTTTATATCCGGGTGTGATTCTATACAATAAAATGGTTAGATTCTATACAATGGAAAGATTTTTGTAAAAAGAAGTCGGGTGTTTTTAGATTCTGACGTGTGTTTAATGTTTTGGTGGTCGTTTTTGGGTTTACTTTATGTTGAGTTTGTTTCGTCGGTATTTGTTCGTTTGTGTACGTGGGGTTCTAGAAGATCATGTGGTTTGTTGATTGATCGTTGATCCTTCCTTCTTGTGTTATTGGGTTACAAATTGAGGTGTCGTCTATTTTGGTTGGGTCGATTTCGTTAGAAGGTTCCGAAATTTGTCCTGTATTCTTTTCAAATGTCGGTTATTTTATACCTGAAACTAACTGAAATGCGCATTATTTTGTGTTAGTGGGTGCGGTTTGTTATGTGGATAGGGTTGGGTTCGGGTTGTTTCAATGATGTATGCAAATAATGATACGGTGTTGCGGCTGCATCCACGACTGGCTTGTTATGGATATTTTCCTAGATTTAGTGGTTGGTCCAAATAATTATTCCTTGAATTTCTCTTTTTCCATTATTTGTGCTGGTAACAATCCTTGATTTCCTGTAAATTCTCTTTTTCCTTTCATTTTGGGTCGTTTAGTAATTATCCCGAAGCTGTTGTAAATTCTGGAACAGTCTAAATTGATTAGTTTCGAGCGAAGTTAGTGGGTAATGACATGTTATCTGGATGCTATGGATTTGGATGTACTATGGAGTTGTTGATTTGTGCCAGGTTAAAAAAGAATGGTGAATACTATTTTGTTTGGTCACAAGCGTGTATTTTTCATGCGAGTTTTGTGCATGTTTTGCAAAAACGTGGGGCTTAAAAACAATCCATGAGAGAAGAAAAAAAACAAACAAAAGAAAGAAACGCGTCAATGCGGTTAATTACTTAAAACTGTAATTCAAATATTTTTTATTGTTGTTGAATGAATGAATAAATCAAAGAGAGAAAAAGAAAAAATGCGATCTTATCGAACTATGTGTCTTAAGATTATGATTATATGTGTGGGTTATAGTGTACTATGCTAAGTTTATATAGTGTTTGTTTAAAAAGGGGTATAAAGTATAAAAATTGTATATAATAATAATAGGGATAGTATACTTAAGATTATGATTACATGTGGAGTATATAGTAAAATGGTAATAATGGTAACATTGAGTGGGAATGAATGGTGTCTTTTCGTCTAATTGTTGTGTACGTGGTTTGTCTTTATGTATGATTGTGTTTGGCCGAAAAGGGAAAAAAAATTAAAATAAGTAAAAATTTGTTGTCGTTTATGGGTGTGTTTGTGTTTCCGTCCTGTGTGGCTTTGTTTATTTTCGCAGGACTCTCTTCGCGAGGTTCTTGTTCTCCAACAAAAATTTGATGGCGTTTACTCTCTGCCACACGCGCGTTATCGTCGCCTCGTCCTGCTGCTCCAGCCAGCTCATTAGCAGGTCTTCTGCCGATCCCGCCGTTGTGGCCTGGTCTTCTGACGCTGCCGCCTCATCCTCTCCGTCGGATGATTCCGACGATGAAGAGCTTGTCAGCGTCTGTACTTTTTGCTTTTTTAGCTCCCGTACTTCTTCCTCCGATGAGCTCGACTCATCGTCGTCTTCTTCGGGGCTCTCTGGCTCTTGTTTAATGTTGCGTCTGTGTGTATGTCGGTGTTGTCCTTTTATTCGCGATGTTGTTGGTTCCATTTCGTTAGTCTGTCTGTTGGTTGTGTTTGTTGTTGTCGGTTTGGTTGAGTCGAGTGGTTTTGTTGTTGTTGTTTTTGTTGGTTCCGTCAGGCTAACTTGTTGTAGCTGTTTTATTACGGCTGTCGGTTCAGTCGGTCTCGTCAAGTTTGCAGCTATTTTGGTCAGTGGTTGTCCTTGTTTTAGTGCTGTCATCTTTGTTGTTGTTGTCGTCTTCGTTGCTGTTGTTTTCGGTGTTGTTGTCTTCGGGTTTGAAGTTGGTGGCTGTGCGCCGATTCTGACCCAGTAGGCGGCGCAGAGATCGAGGTGGTCTAGCATCCGCTTCAAGGGGAAGACGCTCCAGCACAGTTGGCACGGCGCGTCTTGCTCTGGGCGTTCCGCTATGCTCGGGGCGAGGCGGAATTTGCACGTTGCTATGTGCGTTGCGAGTCTTGGCAACTGCCCCTTCTTCATGCAGATGGGACAGTTGACCTGTATTTTCTTCGCGGCTTCCATGTCTGCTTTTTTTTCTTTTTTTTAGCTGGGGGAATTCATTCATATATAAATTCTGTATTTTTATTTGCGTTTTTCCCAATTCGAGGGTGGCCTTATCAGGGGTTGTCTCATGCGCTCACTTCCTGTGAGCGCTTCCCTTCCTGGGAATTGTTGTATCACACAATGGTTGAAATTCTCTTTTTCCTTTCATTTTGGGTCGTTTAGTAATTATCCCGAAGCTGTTGTAAATTCTGGAACAGTCTAAATTGATTAGTTTCGAGCGAAGTTAGTGGGTAATGACATGTTATCTGGATGCTATGGATTTGGATGTACTATGGAGTTGTTGATTTGTGCCAGGTTAAAAAAGAATGTTGAATACTATTTTGTTTGGTCACAAGCGTGTATTTTTCATGCGAGTTTTGTGCATGTTTTGCAAAAACGTGGGGCTTAAAAACAATCCATGAGAGAAGAAAAAAAACAAACAAAAGAAAGAAACGCGTCAATGCGGTTAATTACTTAAAACTGTAATTCAAATATTTTTTATTGTTGTTGAATGAATGAATAAATCAAAGAGAGAAAAAGAAAAAATGCGATCTTATCGAACTATGTGTCTTAAGATTATGATTATATGTGTGGGTTATAGTGTACTATGCTAAGTTTATATAGTGTTTGTTTAAAAAGGGGTATAAAGTATAAAAATTGTATATAATAATAATAGGGATAGTATACTTAAGATTATGATTACATGTGGAGTATATAGTAAAATGGTAATAATGGTAACATTGAGTGGGAATGAATGGTGTCTTTTCGTCTAATTGTTGTGTACGTGGTTTGTCTTTATGTATGATTGTGTTTGGCCGAAAAGGGAAAAAAAATTAAAATAAGTAAAAATTTGTTGTCGTTTATGGGTGTGTTTGTGTTTCCGTCCTGTGTGGCTTTGTTTATTTTCGCAGGACTCTCTTCGCGAGGTTCTTGTTCTCCAACAAAAATTTGATGGCGTTTACTCTCTGCCACACGCGCGTTATCGTCGCCTCGTCCTGCTGCTCCAGCCAGCTCATTAGCAGGTCTTCTGCCGATCCCGCCGTTGTGGCCTGGTCTTCTGACGCTGCCGCCTCATCCTCTCCGTCGGATGATTCCGACGATGAAGAGCTTGTCAGCGTCTGTACTTTTTGCTTTTTTAGCTCCCGTACTTCTTCCTCCGATGAGCTCGACTCATCGTCGTCTTCTTCGGGGCTCTCTGGCTCTTGTTTAATGTTGCGTCTGTGTGTATGTCGGTGTTGTCCTTTTATTCGCGATGTTGTTGGTTCCATTTCGTTAGTCTGTCTGTTGGTTGTGTTTGTTGTTGTCGGTTTGGTTGAGTCGAGTGGTTTTGTTGTTGTTGTTTTTGTTGGTTCCGTCAGGCTAACTTGTTGTAGCTGTTTTATTACGGCTGTCGGTTCAGTCGGTCTCGTCAAGTTTGCAGCTATTTTGGTCAGTGGTTGTCCTTGTTTTAGTGCTGTCATCTTTGTTGTTGTTGTCGTCTTCGTTGCTGTTGTTTTCGGTGTTGTTGTCTTCGGGTTTGAAGTTGGTGGCTGTGCGCCGATTCTGACCCAGTAGGCGGCGCAGAGATCGAGGTGGTCTAGCATCCGCTTCAAGGGGAAGACGCTCCAGCACAGTTGGCACGGCGCGTCTTGCTCTGGGCGTTCCGCTATGCTCGGGGCGAGGCGGAATTTGCACGTTGCTATGTGCGTTGCGAGTCTTGGCAACTGCCCCTTCTTCATGCAGATGGGACAGTTGACCTGTATTTTCTTCGCGGCTTCCATGTCTGCTTTTTTTTCTTTTTTTTAGCTGGGGGAATTCATTCATATATAAATTCTGTATTTTTATTTGCGTTTTTCCCAATTCGAGGGTGGCCTTATCAGGGGTTGTCTCATGCGCTCACTTCCTGTGAGCGCTTCCCTTCCTGGGAATTGTTGTATCACACAATGGTTGAAATTCTCTTTTTCCTTTCATTTTGGGTCGTTTAGTAATTATCCCGAAGCTGTTGTAAATTCTGGAACAGTCTAAATTGATTAGTTTCGAGCGAAGTTAGTGGGTAATGACATGTTATCTGGATGCTATGGATTTGGATGTACTATGGAGTTGTTGATTTGTGCCAGGTTAAAAAAGAATGGTGAATACTATTTTGTTTGGTCACAAGCGTGTATTTTTCATGCGAGTTTTGTGCATGTTTTGCAAAAACGTGGGGCTTAAAAACAATCCATGAGAGAAGAAAAAAAACAAACAAAAGAAAGAAACGCGTCAATGCGGTTAATTACTTAAAACTGTAATTCAAATATTTTTTATTGTTGTTGAATGAATGAATAAATCAAAGAGAGAAAAAGAAAAAATGCGATCTTATCGAACTATGTGTCTTAAGATTATGATTATATGTGTGGGTTATAGTGTACTATGCTAAGTTTATATAGTGTTTGTTTAAAAAGGGGTATAAAGTATAAAAATTGTATATAATAATAATAGGGATAGTATACTTAAGATTATGATTACATGTGGAGTATATAGTAAAATGGTAATAATGGTAACATTGAGTGGGAATGAATGGTGTCTTTTCGTCTAATTGTTGTGTACGTGGTTTGTCTTTATGTATGATTGTGTTTGGCCGAAAAGGGAAAAAAAATTAAAATAAGTAAAAATTTGTTGTCGTTTATGGGTGTGTTTGTGTTTCCGTCCTGTGTGGCTTTGTTTATTTTCGCAGGACTCTCTTCGCGAGGTTCTTGTTCTCCAACAAAAATTTGATGGCGTTTACTCTCTGCCACACGCGCGTTATCGTCGCCTCGTCCTGCTGCTCCAGCCAGCTCATTAGCAGGTCTTCTGCCGATCCCGCCGTTGTGGCCTGGTCTTCTGACGCTGCCGCCTCATCCTCTCCGTCGGATGATTCCGACGATGAAGAGCTTGTCAGCGTCTGTACTTTTTGCTTTTTTAGCTCCCGTACTTCTTCCTCCGATGAGCTCGACTCATCGTCGTCTTCTTCGGGGCTCTCTGGCTCTTGTTTAATGTTGCGTCTGTGTGTATGTCGGTGTTGTCCTTTTATTCGCGATGTTGTTGGTTCCATTTCGTTAGTCTGTCTGTTGGTTGTGTTTGTTGTTGTCGGTTTGGTTGAGTCGAGTGGTTTTG
Organism: Pimpla rufipes; assembly: GCA_963932165.1. Taxonomy (NCBI): domain Eukaryota; kingdom Metazoa; phylum Arthropoda; class Insecta; order Hymenoptera; family Ichneumonidae; genus Pimpla; species Pimpla rufipes. The sequence continues at coordinate 6,797,017 of OZ010634.1, forward strand.
TTGTTGTTGTTTTTGTTGGTTCCGTCAGGCTAACTTGTTGTAGCTGTTTTATTACGGCTGTCGGTTCAGTCGGTCTCGTCAAGTTTGCAGCTATTTTGGTCAGTGGTTGTCCTTGTTTTAGTGCTGTCATCTTTGTTGTTGTTGTCGTCTTCGTTGCTGTTGTTTTCGGTGTTGTTGTCTTCGGGTTTGAAGTTGGTGGCTGTGCGCCGATTCTGACCCAGTAGGCGGCGCAGAGATCGAGGTGGTCTAGCATCCGCTTCAAGGGGAAGACGCTCCAGCACAGTTGGCACGGCGCGTCTTGCTCTGGGCGTTCCGCTATGCTCGGGGCGAGGCGGAATTTGCACGTTGCTATGTGCGTTGCGAGTCTTGGCAACTGCCCCTTCTTCATGCAGATGGGACAGTTGACCTGTATTTTCTTCGCGGCTTCCATGTCTGCTTTTTTTTCTTTTTTTTAGCTGGGGGAATTCATTCATATATAAATTCTGTATTTTTATTTGCGTTTTTCCCAATTCGAGGGTGGCCTTATCAGGGGTTGTCTCATGCGCTCACTTCCTGTGAGCGCTTCCCTTCCTGGGAATTGTTGTATCACACAATGGTTGAAATTCTCTTTTTCCTTTCATTTTGGGTCGTTTAGTAATTATCCCGAAGCTGTTGTAAATTCTGGAACAGTCTAAATTGATTAGTTTCGAGCGAAGTTAGTGGGTAATGACATGTTATCTGGATGCTATGGATTTGGATGTACTATGGAGTTGTTGATTTGTGCCAGGTTAAAAAAGAATGTTGAATACTATTTTGTTTGGTCACAAGCGTGTATTTTTCATGCGAGTTTTGTGCATGTTTTGCAAAAACGTGGGGCTTAAAAACAATCCATGAGAGAAGAAAAAAAACAAACAAAAGAAAGAAACGCGTCAATGCGGTTAATTACTTAAAACTGTAATTCAAATATTTTTTATTGTTGTTGAATGAATGAATAAATCAAAGAGAGAAAAAGAAAAAATGCGATCTTATCGAACTATGTGTCTTAAGATTATGATTATATGTGTGGGTTATAGTGTACTATGCTAAGTTTATATAGTGTTTGTTTAAAAAGGGGTATAAAGTATAAAAATTGTATATAATAATAATAGGGATAGTATACTTAAGATTATGATTACATGTGGAGTATATAGTAAAATGGTAATAATGGTAACATTGAGTGGGAATGAATGGTGTCTTTTCGTCTAATTGTTGTGTACGTGGTTTGTCTTTATGTATGATTGTGTTTGGCCGAAAAGGGAAAAAAAATTAAAATAAGTAAAAATTTGTTGTCGTTTATGGGTGTGTTTGTGTTTCCGTCCTGTGTGGCTTTGTTTATTTTCGCAGGACTCTCTTCGCGAGGTTCTTGTTCTCCAACAAAAATTTGATGGCGTTTACTCTCTGCCACACGCGCGTTATCGTCGCCTCGTCCTGCTGCTCCAGCCAGCTCATTAGCAGGTCTTCTGCCGATCCCGCCGTTGTGGCCTGGTCTTCTGACGCTGCCGCCTCATCCTCTCCGTCGGATGATTCCGACGATGAAGAGCTTGTCAGCGTCTGTACTTTTTGCTTTTTTAGCTCCCGTACTTCTTCCTCCGATGAGCTCGACTCATCGTCGTCTTCTTCGGGGCTCTATGGCTCTTGTTTAATGTTGCGTCTGTGTGTATGTCGGTGTTGTCCTTTTATTCGCGATGTTGTTGGTTCCATTTCGTTAGTCTGTCTGTTGGTTGTGTTTGTTGTTGTCGGTTTGGTTGAGTCGAGTGGTTTTGTTGTTGTTGTTTTTGTTGGTTCCGTCAGGCTAACTTGTTGTAGCTGTTTTATTACGGCTGTCGGTTCAGTCGGTCTCGTCAAGTTTGCAGCTATTTTGGTCAGTGGTTGTCCTTGTTTTAGTGCTGTCATCTTTGTTGTTGTTGTCGTCTTCGTTGCTGTTGTTTTCGGTGTTGTTGTCTTCGGGTTTGAAGTTGGTGGCTGTGCGCCGATTCTGACCCAGTAGGCGGCGCAGAGATCGAGGTGGTCTAGCATCCGCTTCAAGGGGAAGACGCTCCAGCACAGTTGGCACGGCGCGTCTTGCTCTGGGCGTTCCGCTATGCTCGGGGCGAGGCGGAATTTGCACGTTGCTATGTGCGTTGCGAGTCTTGGCAACTGCCCCTTCTTCATGCAGATGGGACAGTTGACCTGTATTTTCTTCGCGGCTTCCATGTCTGCTTTTTTTTTCTTTTTTTTAGCTGGGGGAATTCATTCATATATAAATTCTGTATTTTTATTTGCGTTTTTCCCAATTCGAGGGTGGCCTTATCAGGGGTTGTCTCATGCGCTCACTTCCTGTGAGCGCTTCCCTTCCTGGGAATTGTTGTATCACACAATGGTTGTCGGTTGCATGTGGTGTAACAGGTGTATTGTCTTGGTTGTGTAGCTGTGTTAATTGTGCTGTTGTGTGTGAATTGTTTTGCATGCAGCAAGCAGGATGCTATGTGGCATAGGATGGGTAATTTTTCTTTCGCGGGTTGCTCAAAACAGAATGTCCCGTTAACCATGGGTAATGAGGTTTTAGCGTTTCTAACTTGTATCATCAGAGTGGGGATTCATGGGTGCCTTTCTTTGTGGGGTCGCGGTCAGGTCATACCATAGTGACAGAATGCTCCGTTTTCTATTCGTCGAGTGGGTCCACGTACACGGCCATCAAGGCATATACGGGAACGAGATTGAGGACAGCCTCGCTAGGCAAAGCCAGGAGCGACATTAATCAGTTATCTTATTACTACGGTTTGGCATGTTCCTTTAATAAACTAATTAGATTAATCACGTTTCTTATATTGCTAAATTGCGTAGGTATTGCATGTTTATCAAGTTCCTTATATTGCTAAGATGAATAGGTATTGCATGTTTGTTAAGTTACTGAGTACCCAGGCTATAGCGGGATGTTATGCGATAGCATATTGCAACAAGCTTTCACCGATCGCAGGTTTCTCTGTGGTTGACGATGGTTTCTGTCCATTTTGTTGGTACTGGAGGCGATCGGAAATTGGGTGGAACCGGTTGTTGCGCATGGTCGTCATTTTTTGTGTTCAGGTTTTTATGTTCTGGAGTTGGTGGTGACCTAAATGTTGGGCGCACTGCCGGTTCGTATGCGTTTTGATCATCAGGCGCTTCTCCGATTAGTGCTGATGATGGTGTGCTTCCGAGTCTGGTGGATCCTCCCTTCTCAGTCGCTGTCTCGTTTTCCGATTCTTTTCTGTTTTCGTGAGCCTGGATGTCGTCGTTATGTTTTGAAGTCGGTTGGTTGTGCCTCGTTGGGCTAGTAGTAGGGGTGTGCCTCGTTGGGCTAGTAGTAGTGGTGTGCCTCGTTGGGCTAGTAGTAGTGGTGTGCCTCGTTGGGCTAGTAGTAGTGGTGTGCCTCGTTGGGCTAGTAGTAGTTTCGTCGCGCCTCGTTGGGCCTCCTTCTTCGTCGTGCTTATAACTAATTTTTGTTGTGAGTTCTTCCTCTTCCGTTGATGATTCGTCGTCTATCGATGAGTGGTGTTTTACTTGTGTGCTCTCATTATATTGTCTTGTTGTCTTCTTGTTTGTTGTTTGCTTTGTTGCTTGTTCTGGGGTTCCTTGTTTTCTTAAGTCAGTTTCGTGTTGTATCTCAGGGTTTCCTGGTGCCATATTCATTTCGATTTGGTGAAAACCTGACGGCGGGTCCAACACTGTGAAGTAACTAGTGTTGTCCAGCTGGTCAAGGATTTCTTCGATGCTGGGCAGCGGGTACTCATCCGGCGTTGTTTTGTGGTTTAACTTGCGAAAGTCCATGACCATTCGCCATCTCATGTTGCCTTCACCGTCTGGCTTCTTCGGCACGATCCAGACGGGAGAATTGAATGGTGATGTTGACTGTAGTATGATGCCGTTATCCAAGAAGTAATGGACTTGCCTGCAAATTTCGTCCTTATGCATGGGCGGGAAACGGTATGGTTTGGTGTTGGTGGGTTTGTCGTCTGCAATATGTATTTCGTATTTGGTTTGAGGGGAACTGTTGTTGCACATAACTATGGTGGTGTGGCCCAGCAGTTCTCCGGGCAGGGCGAACAAGTTTGAATGTTGTTGGACGAGATTGAGTGCGTGGTCCTTCTCTGTGACATCTAGGTCGTCTAGTTGCAAGAGTGGTTTTATAGCCTCGAATCTGTCTTTCTTTGTTGCCACTGTAGAGATTTCTGCATGATATTCAGCCTGAATTTCATGAGAATCATTTGCCTCGGATTTTGCTGGCCACTCCCAGTCTTGATTTGGAAGTTTGGATTCTGGGGTTGGGATTTCATAGATTTTTTCTATTGGTTCAAGGTCTATGGTCGGGACTGCGAGATGGATGTTAAAGTTATTGTCGTTAATTGCGACTAAATATGCAATGCCGTTGTTGTTTTTAACGATTGCGTCGCCGATGTACAGGCGTTCGCCAACGTTCAGTCGTGGTATATATCCCTCCGACAGCGTGTTGTTAACGCGAACGTGGATTATGCATTTTGTCTGTGCTGTGTAGTTGCCAAACGAAACGCACGATTGAGCGAATGAAACGTCAGCCGGGGTTCCCTTAAAGAAGATGTCTCCCAATACGGCTTCTTGTTTGATTGGAAAATCATTGTCGACCACTTGGAATTCGATGTAAAGGTTCTTAATACCGATTATGACCATGCCGGTTGTGTAGATGATACCGTCTGTAATACCCGAAAGTTCATAGATGATGCATTTTTCAATCTGTACGTGGTTTGGAACTGTTTCTCTTTTGATGATGTTTATTTCTGATCCGGCGTCTGCAAGGAATTTAGCGCTATTGTTTTGTAGGTCTGGAGAGTGTATCACTACTGTTGGAGGTTTGTGTCTTTTCGTGAGACCAAGTGCGATTGTGGCTTTCCTGATGATAATCAAGGGCTCCTTGGGTTTAAATTTGACACAATTGACTTTGCTGGTGGTATTTTCTCGTGAATTGTCGCGTGGACCATTGCGGTATTTGCTGCGCGATTCGTCGCGATATCTGCTGCGCGAGTTGTTGTGGTATCGATCTCGTGAGTCGTTGCGATATCTGTTGCGCGATTCGTCGCGATATCTGCTGCGCGATTCGTCGCGATATCTGCTGCGTGAGTTGTTGTGATGTCGATCTCGTGAGTCGTTGCGATATCTGTTGTCATTGTGTCTGCCACGGGAGTTGTCGCCGTATCTGTTGTCGTAGTATCTGCCACGGGAGTCGTCGTGATATCTGTTGTCATTGTACCTGCCGCGGTTGTTGTCGCCGTATCTGTTGTCATAATATCTGCCACGGGAGTCGTCGCGATATCTATCGCGCGACGATCTGTCGTGTGAACCGTTTCGCGGGGCGTTCTCGCGGTATCCGTCCCGAGAGTTGTTGAAGTAGATGTCTTGGTATCGGCTGCTCGAATTGTGGCGGTACCTGTCTCTTGAATCGCTGTGGTATCGCATTGTGCACGTTAGGAATTCTTATATTGTTGTTATTTTTTGCCATTTCGTCAGCTTTTGTTTTTACGTTTTTCGTAGAGTGATCGTACGGAACAGTTGGGCACGAATGTAGCGGTATTCTTTTGGGTGGTATGCTGCTGGTGTTTTAACTTTTCGGATTTTATTCGGAAACTCCATTTTGAGAGAAAGATTTCGTTGAAAAACTTGTTTTGATCATTTGTTGTTTATTAATTTATTATTATTTACTAATATCTGATGAAAAGTAGGAAAGAAAACAAAATGTTGTTGAGAATGGACTATAGTTAATGTTCTGAATTTTTTTTTTTTTTTTTTTTTTTTTTGCGAAAATTTTATTTGGACTGTTTATTGCTTGCAAGATTATTGTGGTTGAATAATACTACTTGGGAAAACGAGTGATTTGTTAATGAATAAAATAACATTTTAAATAGTGCTGTTCAATGTTTCGGAATTTTAATTTAATATTTATTTAGGATTTATTTATTTATGATTGTCGGTACGATTATTTAATAATATCGGGAAACAATTGATTTTCATTAAAACGGTAGTACTGTGTTTCGAGATATAGTCGCAATTGGGTTTCTCAGAAATTTCGAATGTATCGGAAAAATGTATCTTGTTTGTTGTCGTTCGCTTGATCGCCATTTGGGATTTTTGGAAGAGAAGGAGGAATAATTGTTCCGCTTATACGAGTTTAAAATTTGGTGTTTCCGAGATATTTTCAATTTTCGGAAATTTTGTCTTGTTTGTTAAGGCACGAGATTTTATCGGAATATTTTTCCTTGATTTTTCCACTTAAATTTTGTTACTTGGTGAAAAAGAATTTAATTAATAGTTTGGGCAACTGGACAAACTGCCTTTCGCGCTTTCCCGAGAAAAAAAAATCGGAAAGTAAGTAGTGGCTTGAAACTTTTGAGCGTTACTGTACTGTACCGGGACAATGAGTAGAGCACTGTTATCCGTAGGCTGTGTGAGTGAGTGAGAGGGGTGCGCGTGGTTGCGTCAGCGGCAGCGCGCGTAGGTGAGACGGCGTACGCCCGCGCTCGGTGCACGCTTCTGACAAGGACAGCGCTAGCCACGCGCCGAGAATAAAGGGACAAAGCGAGAGCATGGGAATTTTCGTAATGCCATGCCGAAATTAATAAAATTGCAGGTTTTAATGCTTTTAAATTACTTACAGTGCCAGGAGGTATGTGACGATTTTTCCAAAATTAATTCGCCTCGTTCTCTTGCGGTTTGTGTAGTTAGTTTGCGGAAATTTCCTGGGTTTTCACTTCCTTCCTTCTTTCTTTATAAAATGTGGTTGTTTTGGTCGGTTGGTTGGTGGAAGTTGGTGCTGGTGTTGTTGCTTTTGGTGACGTCCACTTTTAACGTCACTTTCACTTTTGTTTTTTTTTGTTTTGTTTTGTGTTTTGTGTGTTTTCTTTTTGTTTTGTTTTTGAGTGCGCGTGGTTTGCGTATTCGCGTCACTTCTGACACCAATGTAACGGGTGCAGGTGTTTGGATGCCGAAAGAAATATATATATGATAGTGAAACAAAAGTCTTTATTCAAGAGAGTGCAATTAGATGTGACGAGATGAATGCGTAGGTGGTCGAGGAAGAACTGAAGAGTTCTCCTACGCTCTCGGGGACCTTGGTCCCCCGCGCGGTGTTACTCCGCGCTGATAAGGGCCGCAGCCGCGCGCTCGGTGGCTGCGCGGCGCTCGGTCCACACCGTGAGAATGCTGAGGTAAGCAGTCTCACGGTTCAGAGGAGCGATAGCGCTATGCGACCGTTACACAAATTTGCAAAAAAGAAGGCCACGGAGCTCATATTTGTCCATTTCGTAATAATCACTCGCAACCGCTGACCAATAATGCTGGTAATAATCGTCAATATATGGAACGACCCAACAACGCCGCAGATCCTTCAGGGCCGTGTCACTATTGCAAGCATCTTGGGCATTTTATTTGCGATTGTCCCGTCCGTCCGAACAACGGACCGAGATATGGGAACCAGGGAAACGACAATGGTCCCCCGAGCAAGAGCGCGGTGAGGGAGACTACGCAAGTCGAGTGCTCAATCCACCGTATCGCAGCCAGCAGAGCGAGTCGAGCGTACGAGTAATTCGAATATTTAATATCCACTTGAACAACGAAGGCAGCGTGCCCAGCGTAATGACAACAGCCCCCGAATTGATACGTCTTGCTCATGATGGACACCGGAGCCGGACCAAATATTATCAAGGAACAATTCTTGGACCCCAGTACCCCTGTCACGTCCCGCGTTTCGATTTTATTTTTCCGTCGCTTACACGACGATATCGTTTTTCGCGCACGAGGTTCCGGCGTCGAGTTCGGTCTAGTCAGGCCGCCGCATCCAGAGTGCAACTGGACACCGGGATGCGGCGGACGTGACAAAATAATTAATCCGAGACTGATTCACGCGGCGCATACTGTCGTCATGCGAGAACGCTGATTCTGCGGATCGCGTTCGGATGCCGTCGGCCCCCTCATCGGCCGACGGCAATTCAAGCGGCCGTGTGAGAAAGCTGATTACGCGGATCGCCCCGCTCGTGGGCCGACGGCAATTCGACTGTCGGACTGCAAGCGAAGAGCGGCCGTGTAAGATGCTGAATTCGCGAGTTATCCTACTCATCGGCCGACGGCAATTCGACTGTCGGACGAAGATGCTGAATTCGCGAATTGTCCCACTCATCGGCCGACGGCAATTCGACTGTCGGACGACGAGCGGAAGACAGTCTCCAGCTACCATCTCAACTGAGAAGTTGGAAAATCGGCTCCGCTAATAGCGCCTGCATAGCGGCAATAATTCTCACGCAGAATTCAAGTCCGGAACCGTTGTAGAACCGGACTACTGTGAATCTCTTGAGTTGCTCGCGCCGCGGTGGTCAGTCTCGTTAGCGTTAATTATTAAGACGTTCCGAATCCGCCACGATCTATCAGTCGTGTATTTTTAGTGTTCGTGTGTGTGTGAGAAGCTGAGAAGCAGACCACCAATTGTACGTGTGCGACGCGATCATTGTAAGCGTATGGGTGAGAGTGAGTCAAGTTAAACTAGAATTAAGATTGTTTCCTGAATCGTACCATATATATATTTTTATCCATATCTTGTTATCCAATATCTTTATTCAATTATTCTGCCGCTGTTGGTCAATTGTGTTCTGGGTATTTTCCACATTCTTTTGTTGTAACATTTATCAGTTGTCAATATACCCACCTTTTACCAGATCTCCTCTAACAATTTATTTCACGACCATTTTCCCCGCTCGATTATAAGCTCAAGGAACGCCCTGTATAGGGCGACGGATAAGACAACCCACAAACAAAAATAAATATAAACTCTTGCGCTTCACGCAAGAGGTTAGCAGTCGCGCTGCAAAACCGCTCGGCACGTGACATACTAACTGGTGTCAGAAGTGGGATCTGTCACATTCTTTGAACTTTAAACCGAGCTCTCTTTTCCTTCCCGATTTTCCCATGGTTCGTAGGGATTATATGTGGGACGGCGTGGAGACCCTTGACGCCCCAGAACTAGCGGCAGGCGCCGGGAATTTCCTGGTAGACCTTTCCGCAGGGTACAATCTCGTGCGGCTAAGCGCACTTGCGTTGAACACCGAGATTTTGGGGAACGCAGCCGTCCTACCTCTCGCGAACGGCACCGAGGTCGTGATTTTAGGAACGGTGTCGATTCACGGGAGACCATTCCACGTGATCGTGGAACCCCCTTTCGATTTTGACGGGGTAATCGGAAGTCTTTAAACCGTCCCCCTACTCCGAAAATTCCTTATTTTTCTTTTTCTTTCCTTTTTTTTCCCCTTTTTCCTCCTCCCCATTAATTTTTTTTTTTTTTTTTTGATCATTTATCAAAGTAGAGGCAATCATGGCTAACGCGGAACACGACACGTCGGCCGAAATTTTGGCCAATGTAACGGCTATGGTCGAGAATTTGGCCATACAAAACAATTTTTCTAACATTCCCACGTTCGATGGGAAAAATATGCCCTTGCGGGATTTCCTGCAAGACGTGCAGAACACATCCGCGTTCATTCCTGCCGCGGCGGAAACCCAATTCGTCAGCGCGGTAATATCGCGTCTCCGAGGTGATGCGCGAAATTGCGTCTACGGGGAGACGATTCAAACGGTCACGCAGTTGATCAAACTGCTGAAGGAGCGACTCGCCCGGGGGAAAAATTATGACTACTACTCGCGAACGCTTAACGCGATCAGGATGAAAAGGGATCAAACGGTGGGTCAATTTTATGACCAAATCAGGATCTTGTTGAGCGGGGGTAGAACCGCATTTAGATCTCAGTTCAACGCCGAGCCTCCGGAGCCGGAACGCGATCCCCTTCATCAAATCGCACTCAGCTCCTTCATCGACGGATTGCCCACGACGATAGGCTCGGCGGTTGCATTACGCGAGCCCAGTACACTGGAGGCCGCGTTTAAGATCGCGGAGAAGCTTACGCTCCACGAGTCGCGAGCCAAATCACGCGATTACGCTAGGGATGATTCGGCGCAGGTCCTTTTTACCCCCACGGCATCGCGGTCTCCCTCGCCAAGTCCATCTCGGAACTGGCCGCCGCAGCGAACCCAAAACTGGACGCCGGCGGCCGGCCGAAGCTGGTCCCCGCCGGCTGGCCGCAGCTGGTCGCCGTCGGCGGACCGGGGCTGGTCGCGAACGGGAAGTCCAGAGCGCCCGGGGGATCGCCCCCCCGGGATCCTAAAAAGACCAACCGACTACAGGGATCCGCGGCCGAGTCGCGATCAGGCTCGACGCGGCTGCGGGCGCCGATTCTGTTGCACCGCCGACAGGCGCTGTTTATGCTGCCCGTGCTGTCCGTGGGCCGCAGGAACGGCTTCCGGCGGCCCGCGGCAAGGGTGCGGACGCCAAAGTTGCTGCAGCGCGGCTAGACGCTGTCTGTGCTGCCCGTGTTGCCCTTGGGGGCAATGCACGCCGTCGGCGGCAACGTCAATCAGCGGGCCTTTAAACTCGCCAGAGGCTCGCCGGGCGAATTCGCCGGCGAGCCAAGCGACGGAGCAAGTGGTCACAAACCGAGCGAACCGTCCGGGAGACCACCAGTCATCCGTTCGATTCCTGGAGAGCGGAGGGTCGTCCTCTGGACCGCAGCCTCCGCGGAATCCCCAGTAGTCGAGATGAAAGCGCCAGAATTACGGAGAAAGAAGGGGCGATTCTTCCTAGACACCGGGTCTTCCGCGAGTCTAATTAAATTAAGCGCACTCAACGAGGACCTGATCATAGATACAACCGACCAAATTTGGGTGACAGGGTTTTCCGAGGAGGAGGTACCGACGCTCGGGTCCGTATCCCTCCACTTCACAGAAAGGCCGACGAAGTTTTACGTCATGCGAACGCTGCCGCTGAAGAGCGACGCGTTAATCGGAAAACCCTACTTCTTCGCGGAGGAAGCCGAAATTTCCTTCCATCACAAGACCATGGTGACGATGGATGAGCCAATCCGGCCGAAACGGTTTTTATCGGAATCGCCGGAAACCGCGGAGAAATCTACACCGGTTTTACTTGCAAAGACTGTACCCGGAAAATTTAAGTTGCGAGCGCGAATGCGGGAACAGATCCGCGTGCCGATATCAAACACGGATTTGACAGAGGGCTACCTCCCGCGGATTCAGACGAAACCAGGCGTATACCTCGGAAACGCGATCGTGGGCCAAGAAAAGGGCGCGTGCCACGTCCTCGCGATAAACACATGCTTTGAGGACGTCGAGATCGAGATAGGGCCCCAAGAACTCGAGCCGTATGAGCAGTGCAGCGACGAGGGTTACTCGAGCTATTCCGAGGAATCGGACTCGTCCGAGGGAGCCGAGTTTTCCCCCCCGGATCGGGTGGCAGCCATAATGGCAGCCCTCCGGCTTGACAGGCTCAACGACGAGGAAAAAACCCACGTCCGCCATCTGATCGAGGAGTTCCCGGATATGTATAAACTGCCCGGAGATAGACTAAGATGCACGGACCTAGTGCACCATAAAATTCCGACTGTGGACGATGTGCCGGTAAATACCAAGCAATATCGGTTCCCCGTAATTTACCGGAGCGAGCTCGAGCGACAGGTAACGAAGAAACTCGCGGACGGCGCGATCGTGCACTCGCGATCCCCGTATAATTCTCCGGTATGGATCGTCCCAAAGAAAGCCGACTCGCAGGGAAACCCACGTATGCGGATGGTCATTGACTTCCGTAAATTAAACGAAAAAACAATTTCCGACGCCTATCCCCTGCCTAATATGATAGAGATATTGGAGCAGCTGGGTAAGGCGAACTATTTCTCGACTTTCGATCTCGCCAGCGGATTCCAACAAATTCCGATGGACCCGGAAGACGGCGCGAAGACCGCGTTTTCAACCCTCAACGGCCACTACGAATACGCACGTATGCCGGAAGGGTTGAAAAACGCGCCCGCGACGTTTCAACGGCTAATGGATCGCGTGCTGGTCGGACTCCAGGGCACCGAATTATTCGTGTACCTCGATGATATCGTCGTATTCGCGGAAACCCTGGAGGAGCACAAAATAAAAGTCCGGCGATTAATGCAGCGGTTGGAGGAAGCCAATCTGTGCTTAGAGCCAGATAAGTGCGAATTCCTGCGCAGGGAGGTGGCTTACCTGGGCCATATCGTAAGCCAAGACGGCCTGCGTATGGACCCTAAGAAGCTTGAAGCTGTAAAGCGCTTCCCCGAGCCCAAAACGCAGAAAAACGTGCGACAATTTCTCGGGCTTGCCGGGTATTACCGACGGTTTATACCACACTTTTCCGATCGCGCCAGGCCGCTTTCGGACATGCTCAAAAAGGGGAAACCGTTCCACTGGGGCCGCGACCAAAGGCGCAGCTTCCGAAGCCTTCGGAGAGCCCTCTGCAAAGAACCTATCTTACAATACCCGGACCTGTCAAAACAATTCGTGCTCACCACCGATGCCTCCGAATACGCCCTCGGTTCCGTGCTCTCGCAGGAACACGACGGGTGCGAGTTGCCAGTCGCCTATCACTCACGGATATTCAACAAGGCCGAAAGAAATTACGGAACTACGGAGCAGGAATGTCTCGCAATAATAGAATAAATCGAGCATTTTTCCACTTATCTCTACGGTAAGCAATTCAAACTTGTGAGCGATCACGAGCCTCTCAAATGGATTCGGACTCAGCTCGACCCAGGCAAGAGGCTCAATCGATGGAAAATGCGGCTACGTAAATATAATTATGAATTTATTTACAAGCCAGGCCGGGACAACGTGGTCGCCGACGCGCTCTCTCGGAACCCGGTAAACGCGGGAAAATCCACGACCGATTCCGAGTCGGACGAACCCGCCAAACGATTGGTTTTACCAATCGGACGGCGGGAGTCATCGGCCAAACCACGCGAAACCCGGGCGACATCGACAAAAGCTGCAGCCAGACGGCCAACAGCGGGCTCGCGCATACGCGCACGCCTGCGAACCACGCCGTCGGCAGCAGCGATACCCGAAGCCGAAGGGTCGAGCTCGGATCTTTCCGGTCCCCCTGCGTCACGCACACGGCAAAGGACAGGTGGAAAACCTGCCACACCACCGGCCATGACTGCGTCAGAGCTCAGCTCGGAGGACTCGGGGCCGCCGATACAACGCATTCATCGAAGCATGCTGCCGGCCCCGCTTCTCCCTCCGAAACGACCTAAACCCCCCGCGAAGGCCGTTGCCCCTCCGGCTCCCTCAAGCTCAGACTCGACATCGGCAACAACGACTGCGGCCGCCAAGGGAAAGCCCGATGGCGTCACGGTCACGCTGAGCCCGCCAAGCAATGACTCAGATGATAGCGTATTCGAGGAAACGGAGCACGGAGCGGCAACCCCGGACGCGCGGGCCACGCCGGAGTCGATCAAAGACTCCTTTCAAAAGTTCGACGAGTCTTTGCGTCGACACGAGAAACGTTTCCAAACAGATGAAATCAGAGAATTGGAAAATCCGAGCGCAATCAAGGACTCAATTCAGAAATACGATGAGTCCGTGCGCCAACTCGAAGAAAAATTCCAGGCAAGGGATGCCTGTGAGACCGAGTCCGGAAAACCGGATTTCATATGGCCGGAGCGTTTATCGGAGGGAGAGGAGCTCGAGGCAAACGCGCAGGAAAAATTAAAAGAATTAGACCCATACGACGACCAGAGCACGGACCCAGACGCAGAGCTCTCACGCAGACTAACGAAAATCCGAGAGAAAGAGACCCCAGCGACAGAGCAAGAGCTGCTGCGGCGGGTAAGTATGACGGAGACGGAATGGAGACAAAAGACCACAGAGCCGAGCGCCCGGAGTGACGCGGCGAGGCCTGAGGCGCAAACGAAAGACGGGGAAAAAGGAAAACGGTCAGAGGCCGTAAGTATGACGGAGATCGAGCCAGCAACCACGGACGGCACGGAGGCGGACGACGAAGACGAGAGGCCGGAACAAGCGAGTGAGAAGGACGCAGGCATAGGCTCGGGTGAAGCGAGGGCCTGCACGTGCGAGAGCGGCCATAGCTCGAAACCCGAGCGGCCCCCCGATAGGACGCGGCCCGAAGCCCCCCCGGTTCCTCGGACCGGGCGACGCTCGGTCCGCTGGTCGTTACCACCAAATGATAAGGACCCGGTGGCACGGTCTACACCTTTTCGGCCGCGAATACCCCCGCTGAGCGCCCCGCCGATACAATTGCCCGTCACTAATTCGAACAACCGAATTAACTGTCCGGAAAATTCGTATATGGTGGCGTCCACCGCGTCCTCGGACGAAACGACCGACGACGAGACGGCTAAGGCAAAGGCCAAGCCTGAGTCAGGTGCGACGCGCCAGGTCACGGGAACGCGCGAATGCCTGACCTACAAGCCCGACAATCTCGTCCACTTCATTTCAGCAGACGGCGAAGTAACCACGCCAATCGGAAAACTGTTATGCGATTTAGGCAGAATAGACGCGGACGAGATTAAACGGAACCACGTAAAAGTCGGGCAAATAGCCATAACCCCCTATCGCGGCAAAAACATTTATAGTGTCGTTGTGAAAACGCGCTATTACGACGCGACTGAAGAAACAACCATACACGCAGGGCTAAGGAGCCTCAGGCGGGTACTCGAGAAGGACGGCGTGGAGTCGTTTCGAATTTCACGCGCGGGCGATCACACGGACGCCTTGCCCGCGGCGAGGCTTGTCGAACTGCTACACGAGCAGTTCGACAATTCAAAGACGGCCGCGATAATCTGCTACGGGAAAATCCAGTACCCGGCAGAGACTTCACGTGCCGAAATAATCCGTGAATTTCACGAGAGCCTCATGGGGGGGCACCGAGGAGTGACAAAAACTTACCGGAAAATCCGGGAACGTTTTTACTGGCCCACTCTCCGCAATGAGGTCCAAGATTTCGTACGGCAATGTAAAGGGTGCCAGGAACGGAAATTGGTGCGCGCGAAGACGCGGGAGCCTATGCTTCTGACGGACACGCCGGCCGACGTTTTTGATAAAGTGTCACTCGACACCGTCGGCCCCTTACCACAGACGCCACACGGGAACAAACACATACTCACGATACAGGACCAGCTCTCGAAGTATTGCCTCGCCGAACCGATACCCGACCTACAGGCAACGACAATCGCCGAGGCGATGGCTCGACGGCCATTTGGGCCGTCGAGCCATCGCCGGCCCAATTTGCGGCGCCTCGAGCCATACTCACGGATCGAGGTGCGTCCTTCACGAGTAGTTTATTGCGGGAAATTTCAAAAATTTTCCACATTAAACAATTGACGACGTCCGGCTACCGACCGCAAACAAATGGGGCTCTCGAAAGGAGCCACATAATGTTAGCAGAATATATAAAGAGCTATGCCGATACGTACGACGACTGGGACCGGCTTTTGCCCTACGCAGAACTGTCGTACAATACGAGCGTTCACGAAGCTACAAATTTCACGCCCTATGAGGTAGTTTACGGGAGGTTACCCCGACTCCCGAGCCAGTTCCCCCCCGAAGAAAAATTATCTACCTACAACTCCTACACCATTGAGCTAATCAATAGGTTATCAGAAATTAGAGAACAGGTGGGAAGAAACCAGAACAAGGCCAAGGAAACAACAAAAAAATATTATGACCGCAAAATTCGTCCGTTCTCCGGACAAATTGGCGACCAGGCCTACGTGCTAAATGAACCCCGCAAAGGGAAGTTCGATTCCCAATACCACGGTCCCTATAAAATCGTACAAGTCTCAGACCACAGTAATGTAATTTTAGAATCAAAAGATGGTAAGCGATTCAGGAAACACGTCGACAAAATTAAATTAGCCTATGTGTGACAATCCCAATTCTATTAACCTGGGAGCGCACATACGCGATCATTCTGTAACACATAAGGATGCGTGAGTGTGTGTGAATGGAGGCCAGCACGTCGAAGAAAGACGAGAAGGAAACCGAGAATGACGGAACGGAGAAACGCGGGCGCGTGCCCCGGAGTGAGAGAGAAACCGCACATGCGCCATCTCTGTTCCTCCCGCACGCTCACGTTCTCCTCTCTTCCCTCTTACCTTCACGTAAAACTTCACTATTGTACTAATTATACCAAACCACCAATTAACTGCGCCGGTTCAACGATGTTACCGGAAAAATTGTAATATAATAAAATTACAGGCCTAGACGCGCGAGTACTAGAAACAGTAGACACCGAAACAAACGCGCGAGCAACCAAGGGAGAGAGAGAGAGAGAGAAACAGAGCGAACGTGGGTGCGAGGGAACGAGCGAGCGAGCGCGCGTCACTGGCCCAGCCGAACGCGCGCGTGCCATCATGTTGCGTATGGCCGTCCTTCTCGCTCTCCTGGCTGCGGCCCGCAGCAGATTGGACCGCACAAACGCATACCACGTCACACCGATGCGAGACCAGCCGGGACTCTACTACGAGCGCGTATGCCCCCTCCGTCTGCAACACGTGGACTGGAAAATGACGGTATTCCTCGAAACGGACAAATTTATAGAACATTTCCCTCAGGTACAAAAACAACTGGCCAGAATTCTCGCGGCCTGCTGCAACATCAGCCCCTGTGAAAAGTGCCGGGAATATTTGCGTATCGAATACCTCGAGGAACGTGTCACGCGCGCGAAGGCAATAGTAAACGAACTCGCCACGATCGCGGACAATTCTGCACTTCGCGAGCCGGTGAAATACGTTCGGATGCGCACAATGAAGAGAAGGTCCGTGCCTCTCGGATTCATAGGTTCGCTCAGTAAATCCCTATTCGGGACATTGAACGAGGAAGACGCAGAGTACCTGAACGGTCAGATCGACCGCCTCTACTCCGACCAGGCCAACTTAACACAACTCATCGCGGAACAAAGTCACATCGTCAGATCAAAATTCCAGGAACTACACGAAGAACACATAGCAGAGAAGAAAATCGTAAACCGACTTTATAACCGCGTACACAACCTCAGAGACTCATTAAACAAAGTAATAAACGAAACAACACTAATAATATACCACAACGAGCTAACGAACCTCGCTTATCGGGTAGAGATAAAAATTAATCAATACATGAAAGCGTGTGAAAAATTCCTGCAAATAATCGCTGCAGCCAGGGACGGACGCTACGACGCAAGGGTTCTCACCTCACCGCAACTCTCAGCCGTCTCGCGGGAAATACAATCCCGCCTGCCAGAATTCGAATTTCCGCTCACAGCCGAATATATGCGCGGAGAGTCGCTGTCCCGAGTCGCAAAAACTGACATCGTATTCCACAAAGGGCGAGTAATTATCGTGGTGCACATTCCACTATTGGAGCGACAGATTTACAATCTGTATCGAATGCACCCATGGCCGGTCCCGCAAGTCGGAATTAACAAAACCGGGTCGGCACATGTGGTACCGTCAACAACATATATCGTCTTATCAGCCGATAGACGCACGTACTTCCTCGCTGACCATGTTTACCTAGGAGCCTGCGCAACGGTCGAACACCGGTACATTTGTTCCATGGAAGCGCCGCTGCATGAGGTCTCGACATCGCAGCAGTGCGAAGTGTTGATGTTAATCAACCCAACCGTCGAGTCCTACCGGCGTTGCGACGTGAGAATTCGACCCCAGCATGACGCATTCTGGACGCATTTGCCGTCTCAAGAAGGGTGGCTGTTCTCGCTAGCGGAACGTGAGACGGTCCATGTGCTCTGCCCGGGCCTCGCTGACATCACCATACCAGTGGAAGGGGCGGGAGTGCTACATCTCAGCGCTAACTGCGTAGGCCGAACGCGCACGACTGCGCTCACCGGTGTGCGTGCCTACGAGAGCCAGGAGCAATATTTTTATTCTCCGGAAATCTCGCTGAACGTCTCCGTCATCGCGCCATCACTCAACACCGCGTCGGAATACAGGCCAGAGCCACGGCCGGAGGAGAAACCGACCGAACAACGGGCCCAATGGAAAACGCACGATACAGACGAGTCGCTGTTCGAAATCGAGCAACGCATTGCTGACATAGGCACACATCGACGCGACAAAAGAAGGCAACACTCGCTGTTTATCGCCGGTTTCACCCTGCATACCATTCTCGTGGCGACGGTAATTCTATTCTTCTGCCGAGCACGGCTACAGGCTATCGCTACGCTACGCTGCTGACAACGTCGAGGCAGGCAAGCTCAAGAGTCGCACTCGAACCGAGAAGATATCGAGCTGGGCAACGTGTCGCCAACGTCAACAATTCCGGCCGGAGGAAACCCGAGCGCAACGCCAAGGATCACCAACGCAGCGAGAGCCCGGCCCGACGCCACAGTGACATCAGGCGTTGTTCCTCGAACTCTACCCCCACTCAACGCAATGGTAGATTAGCTACGAGAAGAAGTCGAGCACCCCGGGCCGTGAAGGAAAAATGCCAGAACCAGACCGATCGCGCTTAGCTACACATCAGTCATTTCCGAGCTCCAGCGACATTCAGTCTCACGCGACATTATCAAAAGAACATTCCGGTCAAATTTTTCCCGAGTGCGAGCTGGTGCCGTCAGCTCAATCAGACCGCCAATTGTGCCGCCGATCTCGCGCTAACCACGCTCCGCGTGCAACGCAACGTGTGCCGCCGATCTCGCGCTAACAACGCTCCGCGTGCAACGCAAACTGTGCCGCCGATCTCGCGCTGTGACCGTGCCGCGAGCTAGTGTCGCCCGATCCGCAATCTCGTGCTGCCTGAGTTCGCGTCGTGCCGAGTGTCGAGTGACAACATGAATATCGACGACAAATACTTCGACGCGAAGCATCAGGTGGTGATGCTCGGGCGCTGCCCGGTATGCGGCAAAACCGCGCAGCACTGTGGCGACTGGGACGGCTGCTACGAAAAGTGGTCCGACAACTCGGGCCGGCGAGGCAGCAAGGTCTGCCCGCTATGCGGGTTGTTAGTGCCGGCAATTCACGTTGCCCCGCACGCAGGTCAGTGCATCTCCGAGTTCGAGCGTTACCTACGTGCGGTGCCAAAATTTGAACGTCGGCCCGGGAGCGTCCGACTCCCGGGACCGACATCGCCGATTCCGTCAACGTCTCAAAGCCCGGCCAACACGGTAGCGGCGGCTGCAGCCGCGGCAACGCCGAAGAGCTGCCTGCGGGTAGCGCCGACCACCAATCGGCGGCCCGGGACCCGCCAGCCTTCGGCATTCGCGCCGCCGAGATCGTCGCCGTATCGAGCACCCCCGGCCGGGATGGTGGTAGCGGCAGCGGCTGAGGACATCCCGAAGCCGCAGCCGCCACCCACCCAGGCCGGGGCAGGCATAAGTAGAACGGTCGCACGTCGCCGAGCGAGATCCCGCGCCCGTGCGAGGAGCGTGGTACAGGGGGAGACGCCGCGCGGAATCTCCTTCGACCGCCGCGACCACAGCCAGGGGAGCGACAGGAGCGTCACCTTCGCTACAACAAAAGACAAGTGCGTCAACACCGCTCCCATCATCCTACGTCCCGGTGACGACCGCGATTTCATCGCCGACTACACTGAGGGGGAGGGCATATCGCCCGCCGTAAAGCGAGCCCTCTATGCCCGGCATTTCGCTATGCAGCGGGAGCTGGAAGCCACCCTCGGCCAACCCGACGCGCTCGACCCGTCGTTGGCAGCAGACCCCGCCAGGGCTCCAGGGGCAACCATCACGGAGGAGATCAGCCTCATCCGAGACCTCATCCGCGAGGCAGTCAACCGACTGGGGGCCCTGGAAGCCGCCGTACGAGGTAACCGACCGACATCAACCGACGGACAGCCGCCTGCCCCACGGCCCCGCCAGCGGCAGCGGCTATCGGTCCCCGCAGCCGACAATCAACCGTCGGCCCCGCCAGCAACCAGAGAAGCCGCCAACCAAATCAGCAGGGAACTGGAGCAGCCGACCCGAGCCAAGGATTCCGTCGAACCTGAGACCGCAATGGAATGCTCGCCGCCACCAACCAAGAAGCAGCGGAGGGCGACTACCAGGAATAAGCAGCCGTCGGAAGCCGAAGCCGAGGAAACTGCCGAGGAGCCGTCGGCCCGGGCAACAGTATTATCCGGAGCCAAGGAGCCGACGGCCGAAACCAACTCGGCAATCCAGACGATAACTCTGGAGTCCTCCGACGAGGAAGATATGGACACCACCGCCGGGGAACCGTCGGAACGGGAACCGGAGTCATCCGAACCCCAGCCGACGGAGCCAGCCGAAATCGCCCCAGGCGAGCGGATGGAAAAACCCGGCGAAGGGCCGTCGGAGCGGGCGCCGGACTTTCCCGAACCCCGACCGACGGAACCAGACGATATCGACGCAGCAGAAGAGGCCCGGCTGTTGGCGGACGAAGAGGAGCCGACGGTCGGCGACCCATCGATCACCGAAGCCGAGGCCAACGGCACAGATGCCGAGGACTCCGACGCAATGGTGATCGACGAAGAACCGACGGCCGACGGCCAACCGATCCCCGCAGCCGAGGCCGGCGTCGAACCAGCCGCCGACGAATTGAACCACGTCCGCCAACTCCTCGACGAGGTCGAACGCGCGCGCGTTCAGGAGACGCTAAGCGCATTTGCCGCTGGCTGGTGAAACGGCCGGGGAGAACCATGTGCCGCGCTGCCGGCCGGCGGCAAACAGTGACCCGTTAGTGCGGCGCAAATGGACTCTTTTCTTTTTTTTTTATATATCACGGACTTTATCAAGTGTTTTATTTCTTTTTTTTGTTTTTCCTATTATTAATCATTTAGTTTTATCCAGTTAATTGTGAGTGTCAGGGTGAGTGTACGCGGTCCTCCAGGAACTGAGTGGGTGAGCGAAAAACGAGTTTTTATTTTCTTTTTGTCATTTTTCTCATTATAACAAATTTTTATTTTTGTTTTTTTTTTATCGTTCTATTTTTATCGTTTTGTTTTTTTTTAATCGTTTTTTTTTAAATCGTTTTTGTTTCTTTTTTTTCCGTTTTTATTTTTCCTTTCATAAAACGGACGTGACAGGTCTCCCACTCCTGCCGACGGTCCCCGTCGATTCAAACGCACAGGCGAAAGAGTCGATGGGGGCATCGACACCTAAGGGGGGAGGGATGTCACGTCCCGCGTTTCGATTTTATTTTTCCGTCGCTTACACGACGATATCGTTTTTCGCGCACGAGGTTCCGGCGTCGAGTTCGGTCTAGTCAGGCCGCCGCATCCAGAGTGCAACTGGACACCGGGATGCGGCGGACGTGACAAAATAATTAATCCGAGACTGATTCACGCGGCGCATACTGTCGTCATGCGAGAACGCTGATTCTGCGGATCGCGTTCGGATGCCGTCGGCCCCCTCATCGGCCGACGGCAATTCAAGCGGCCGTGTGAGAAAGCTGATTACGCGGATCGCCCCGCTCGTGGGCCGACGGCAATTCGACTGTCGGACTGCAAGCGAAGAGCGGCCGTGTAAGATGCTGAATTCGCGAGTTATCCTACTCATCGGCCGACGGCAATTCGACTGTCGGACGAAGATGCTGAATTCGCGAATTGTCCCACTCATCGGCCGACGGCAATTCGACTGTCGGACGACGAGCGGAAGACAGTCTCCAGCTACCATCTCAACTGAGAAGTTGGAAAATCGGCTCCGCTAATAGCGCCTGCATAGCGGCAATAATTCTCACGCAGAATTCAAGTCCGGAACCGTTGTAGAACCGGACTACTGTGAATCTCTTGAGTTGCTCGCGCCGCGGTGGTCAGTCTCGTTAGCGTTAATTATTAAGACGTTCCGAATCCGCCACGAACTATCAGTCGTGTATTTTTAGTGTTCGTGTGTGTGTGAGAAGCTGAGAAGCAGACCACCAATTGTACGTGTGCGACGCGATCATTGTAAGCGTATGGGTGAGAGTGAGTCAAGTTAAACTAGAATTAAGATTGTTTCCTGAATCGTACCATATATATATTTTTATCCATATCTTGTTATCCAATATCTTTATTCAATTATTCTGCCGCTGTTGGTCAATTGTGTTCTGGGTATTTTCCACATTCTTTTGTTGTAACATTTATCAGTTGTCAATATACCCACCTTTTACCAGATCACCTCTAACAATTTATTTCACGACCATTTTCCCCGCTCGATTATAAGCTCAAGGAACGCCCTGTATAGGGCGACGGATAAGACAACCCACAAACAAAAATAAATATAAACTCTTGCGCTTCACGCAAGAGGTTAGCAGTCGCGCTGCAAAACCGCTCGGCACGTGACACCCCGATAGATCAGGGAGAGATACTCCAACTAAAGGGAATCACTAAAAATTCCATCTATACGCACGGATGCGTCACGATTCAAATATTCGGACGCTATGCTACCTTCCATGTTGTCGGTTATGATTTTCCGATAAAAGAAGCCGGAATTTTAGGATCCGATTATTTAGATAGAAATAGAGTAAAAATTGACTATGAAAATCGGCAATTAGAAATGCAAAACGTAATAATACCATTTGCGACACCCGAAACCATGGTCGTCCCTGCTAAATCTACCAAGTTATGTTACGTAAGAGTAAAAAATTTGTCCATGAGAGAAGGCTATTTACCTCCAATGAGTACAGTAAAAGGCGTTGAAATACAAGATGGCTTTGTTAAAAACAATAACGGGAAAGCATATATTTACATCACCAACAGTAACAATTGGGCCGTTGAATTGCATGTGCCTGTAATGGAATTAGAATCCCGAGAATATTCCAACGAAAATAAATTGAGTAAAAATAAGAGTTACGAAACCGAATCAAGCTCAGAAGACACTTTTCTCAATTCAAAGAAAGGACGCGGAACCCCATCAGAACTATCGCCACTAAAAAGAGAAATATCCCCGAAAAAAATACAACGACACGCAGTGAATTAGATACGAAATCGCAAGTCCCTAGGAAAGAAACTCCCGAAATTAACCCGAATCAAATAAACGAAAAGAAAAGCGAAATGAAAAATGATACAGAGAGAAATAAATATTATGAAGCCCAGACAAGGAATTACACGAAGAACCCAGAAACTAGTGGAAAACCAAGAAGTTTTGATTTTTATCTTTCACAGCCCCTGATAAAAGTAGATGACTCGAAAATTTGTGGAAATATGGAAAATTATGATGAAATTAAAGTTTGTTCTCTAGCAATAGGGAAACCTGACACCGAGGAACGGGCAGGACCCATTGAAGTTGAAAATGTATGTGATGTCGCATGGACAGTAGGGGCAGAATCCCTCGAGGATGTCGACAGTCACGATCTTGTAGAAAATCGAGGCTTCAAACAATTACCGGGTAAAGAGATAGAATTAAAAAAGGAAACGCTCAAGGAAACCAATCCCAGTAAAGACGAAGTAAACAATTGTCAATCAGGAAAACCAGATGCTAGAAATGAATCGAGTAAAAATGAAAGTAAAAATAGTGGTTGCCAGTTACCAGTCGAGATACCTGATACCGGAGAACGGGCAGGAACGATTCAAAGAAATATTAAGAATACCTGAAATTTCGCATGTACAGTAGGGACAGAATCCCTCGAGGATGTCGAAAAAATCAGTTCTATGAAAATCTCAGATCGTGAAAAATTATTAGAAAAGGAAAGAAAACCCAGGAATTAAATTAGTAAGGACGAAACAACTAATAATCAACGTAAAAATCGAGTTAACAATACAAAGCCATTGGCAAATAAGGAATTATTCAAGGAAATTAACGCGGAAGTTTGCGAAGATCAAAATCAATTGAATAAAACTTATACGAAAAAACCAGAGGAATACCCTCAGAGAACCATGGAAATAAATATGATAGAAATTGAAGGCAGGTCAGGAGTGAAAAATAAAAAAAACCGACTAAACAGACACAATGTGAAAAGGGAGTCACTCGGACTTTTCGGAGGCACGGGTGCAGTCGACGCCGTCAATCACCGCCGAAGACACGCGGGTGGCCTACCCAGAATTTATGAGGGTCGACTCGCTCGCCGAAGGGGCCAAAGCTAGGCCCGATATTAAAAAATTGGAGCACAACGAAATAATGAATCGGGAAAATACCTTTGAAATAGATAAAATCCATGAAAACGCAGAAAACAAATCGGAAGAAACACCAGATTTTAAAGCAAAAATAAACGAAGAAATTGACCTCAAAAAAATTATAGAAAGAAGGGATCGCATATTAACTGTCTTAATAAGTGACGTAAACGCCACTTCAAGATCACGAGACAATGAAAATACGCCTGGCAAGTCATCGGAGGGTTCGCCGCTTGCCACTGCGCTATTACCCACAAGTAAAGAACGGGATAAAATCAAAACGAAAAATCAAGTTGAAGTCAATAAACACTCGACCATACATTACGAAATCATGGACGTTGCTTTAGTACAAAGGTTAAGCAGTCATAACTTATATAGAGAAATTCAATCTCCTCTTAACGAATCCACGTGTTATGTAGTAACAAAAGAAATATCGAATGATCGCTTGGAGCAAATAAAAAAATGATTGAGACTCACGGAGTTGAACGAAGAAGAAAAAAACAGTATAGAAACGCTATTGGAAGAAAGTGCACATCTGTATCAAATTCCGGGAGATTTATTAACTTGCACAACGATATTGCGACATTGCATTCCAACGACGGACGATCTTCCCATCAATACTAGAGGTTATCGTTGGCCCGAGTGTACTAAAGAAGAGATAGGTAAACAAATAGAAGACATGCTCAGCAAAGGAATAATAATACCGTCCACTTCGCCGTACAACTGCCCGGTGTGGGTCGTGCCTAAGAAAGCCGACTCGCAAGGTAATAAAAAAATGGAGAGTCGTGTTCGACTACCGCGCCCTGAACGAAAAAACTATAGCCGACGCATACCCAATTCCCAATATTAATGACATACTAGATCAACTCGGTGGAGCGCAATATTTCTCCGTATTTGATCTAGCCTCGGGTTTTCATCAAATAGAGGTAGCCCCGGAAGACAGACATAAGACCGCCTTCACGACACCGCGAGGCCACTACGAGTTCGTGAGAACTCGTAGTGGCCGTAGTGGAACGCCCCTCCCACCTTTCAACGAGCAATGGATCTCACACTAAGCAGACTACTCGGACAGGGCGTGTTCGTCTATTTAGACGATATAGTTATATACGCCAAGAGTTTAGAAGAACATGTAAAAATATATCGCGAATTAATGAAACGCCTACAGGTCGCAAATTTTAAATTACAACCCGACAAGTGCGAATTTTTTAAAAAGGAAGTCGCATATTTGGGCCACATAATTGGGAATAACGGAGTACGGCCCGATCCGAAAAAATTAGAAGCAGTACGTAATTATCCCGTACTAAAAAACATTAAAAACATCCGTCAATTTTTAGGATTAACGGGATATTACAGACGATTTATTGAGGGATATGCGAAAATCACTAAGCCTCTCACAGCCGTATTACGAAAAGAAAATGCTTTCGAGTGGGGAACCGAACAACAATAATCATTTGAAATAGTAAAAGAAAAACTCTGTTCCGCTCCTGTATTATAATACCCGGATTTTTCAAAAACGTTTTATTCTCACAACGGACGCCTCAGGCTACGCTATCGGCAGCATCCTATCCCAGGGAGAAATTAACCACGACCACCCATGTGCCTACGCCTCGCGAGCTCTAAGTCAAGTCGAACAGCGATACGACACGTACGAAAAAGAAGCGTTAGCAATTGTACATTCGATACTGCATTTCCGTCCGTATTTATATGGACGACGTTTTCTTACGCTGGAGACTAAAACTAGCCGAGTACGAATATGAAATAGTATACAAAGCCGGGAAAACTAATGTCAACGCCGACGCATTGTCAAGAAACCCAGTAGAGAAATCAATTACACCCAACGACGTTTTCACAATACGAATTAATCCAATAAATGACAACAGAACCAAATTCAGACGGAAGTTAACGGACGCAGAAATTTCACGATTATTGGAAGAAGAGTCGGACGATGACATTACACACACCAACGACGAAATCGAACCCACACGTCCACACACGGAAATAGAAGAATGTAACTGGGAATTAGAGGCCCTCGACCCTAACGAACCGCCGGCGAAAGCAGACCCAGTAACTGTTACGACCCAAGATGGCCCGGAGAAAGCCCTGTCGCCCACGATCATAAAAAACGCGGTAGACCCCCGTAGAAATGGAGAACCAGGAAAGGGACTGGAGGACCTCGTAAAAGTCATCCAGAGAGGCTCTGAGATGAATACCGAAGATGACAGGCGATCGCTCCAAGTTGGAATCAATAATGAATGCGAGGAAAAGGAAACTCGGCGTGACAATCAGGTACCCAGCGACGAGACCAAACTCGAAGACGATGAAGATAGCGTATCAAGGAGAAGAAAAAGACATAAAACGAGACCCCTCGAAGATCGTGAGTCCGAAGCATCGGGTGACGAAGACAATCTTGCCGACACCTCAGAGGCTAATTTATTGCCTTCCTCGGGGATACGTGCACCTACGACTGGAAGAATAGTAGCCAACAACGTTAAGCTGTCCCGTGACCTACTTTACACCCGAAGAGACAATTTGGTATTCTTTGTCTCAACCGAGGGGGAACCCGTAGACTCCGGAGCTGTAATGCTAAAAGATAGAGATTGTTTACCCAAGCTAACAAATTTAACGCTGAATAAAGCGCAATCCATTTCCAAAAAACATGGTAGATTTAATTTGGCACTTCCGATCACCGATAAATCAGGAGAAGGTCCCAGCCTAATACTCGGAAATATCGTGGAAGTTTTTAAGAGCGCTCGACATTTAATTGAAAAATTGTCACTCCAAATAATCAGTATAGCCAAGACAAGTCACATCTTAAACGTTCCGTGGGAGGACATTGTAACACAGCTTCGGTTAATTTTCGCTCATAGTGACGTGAAATTTATTATTTGCCAGGGACTAATCAAGGAACCGCCCCCGGAAGATCGTTACCACCCACAATCCAATGGATCGTTCTAAAGATCCCATCATGCCCTCGGCGAATACTTGAAACAATTTACCAGAAAACAAAAGAATTGGGATGAATGGGTAGAAATGGCCATCTTTAATTACATTACGAACGTTCACGAAGGAACAAAACACACGCCGTACGAAATGGTATTCGGAAAGAGAGCGCGAACTCCCTCCGGTATGCCCCCGTCGGAAATGGAGAAACTCGCGACTTACGATGATTATTTAACGGAACTAGTAACGCAAATACACGAAATTCAAGGAATGGGACGGAAAAATTTGATAGACTCAAAGGAAAAATCTAAAGAATATCAGGATAAAAAAATAAATCCCATCGCGCTTAAAGTCGGTGAACCGGTATTTTTGCTTAAAGGACCCAAACCAGGGAAACTCGGCGATCACTACACGGGACCACACGAAGTCACGGCAATATTAACGAAGGGTAACGTACGAATAAAACTCCCGAGAAAGGAATTGGTAGTGCACACTAATCGACTAAAAAATTCTAAGATTGCCATAGAATAATTCCAAGCACAGCGTAAACAAAATAAAGGGACGAATAATAATAATTTAAATACATGCACATATACGCCTATCCTGAGTCGCAGTAATAAAAAAAAGAGGAAGAAAAAAAAACAACATACACAATCAATCATTTAAATTGTTAACTACATTAATTATAAAAAAAAGAAATTTACGGAAGCTAAATCATGGCAATAAGAGGTTGTAACTTCACTTATTGTTTCGAGCAGATACGACTTGAGAGCTTTGTAAACTGGCGTGTCGCTAATCCCGATCCGGGTAAATTAGCCGCAGCACGATTTATTTATCTCGGTACAGGGGATTTAACTAAATGCTTTTGCTGTCAAAGAATAATTGGAAACTGGAGAGCTAACGACGATCCCAAAATTGTGCATCGGAAATGCTCGAGTGATTGTAAATTCATCAGAGGATCCGCATGTGGTAACGTACTTCTCTCCGAGCCCCCTTTTAGGCTACCATCATCGAAACAGCGGCGCCCCAAGGCCCAATAACGATCGCTCCGATGATGAGTCCCACCTACCCACTATACGAGAATTTCATGTCTCGCATACACTCTTTCGTTACCTGGCCAGCGAATATACCGATAAGAGTGGTAGAAATGGCAAAAGCAGGGTTTCTACACGATGAGCAATTGGCGAGCTCACGACGTCCCGTCGCAACAACACGCTTTCGGACAAGTAAATTGCCGCTATCTACAATCATCGACAGATGTTCGAGCAGAAGCAGAAAGTTTTTTGAGAGTATCTCTGTTGATGACCACCGCTAATTTTGGGCCGGAACCTTGTCCGTCTGACCCCGTACCAAGAAATGTACTGATTCGCGAAATGCTAGAAGCTCCGATACCGATTGCCCCGAAAAAGAAATCAAGGGGACGACCACCAAACTCACAGCAAAAGTCGTAATAAAAAAAAGAGTGTAATGATTTTTCTTTTAAACACGGATGATAATTAAACAATAAATAACAATAGTGAACATACAATAAAACGAAGTAGCCCCATGTCTCAACAAATTTACGTATCAATTATAAAATCGATTATTCAAGTTAGTGAAACGATATTTTTTCTTAAAGAGAGCGACGAAAGAAAACACACGGAGAAATTGGAATTCCGCACACAGCTTCATGAGATTGCGCCAGTAAAATAAATGAAAAAGCGGTAAAGTACCGGTTGAATTTTAGGTAATAAATAAAGGGACCAAGCACGAAAATATTTTATAACAGTAACAAACACAACTTTGTCACCAATATTAACAAAAATAACAACATTTGTAGGAATTGTGAAAAATATATAAATATCCATAATCTAATTAACCACAGGGAAAGGCTAGTGTACTAAAATTAACAAATTTTCGGGATAAAATTACATCAAAAGAGAATATCTTACTCTACTAGAAAATAATAATAATAATAATAATATGTCGGTACTAACAATACACGAAAAATATCGATTTGAACAGGTGCGATTAGACAGCTTTCGGAGATGGAGTTTGCATATAATAAATCCCACGATTCTCGCCGCAGCAGGATTTTACTATACGGGATAAGAAGATACGGTTAGTTGTTTCCATTGTTTAACAACGATCATTACGTGGGAGGAAAACGACGACCCCATGGCCAGACATCAGAAAGAACATGAGCAATGCCGATTTGTGAGAAGAGTCACGTGCGGAAATGTGCCCATTAGGGTGGTCCTTAAAAGGGGTATTTTTAAATTTTGATCTTGCCGCCCCCCAGATCGGTTCGAAATAAAAAAAAAGAAATCCTCAATTTTTTTCAGATTTTTTCTACCACTCTTAACCCTCCCCCACGGGGATTGAAGTTTTCCATTCAAAATACATGGGACTTTTCGGTCTTCGCAGTCAATATTTTCTTGCGGGACTATACGTCGATCGAAAAATCTGAAATTTACACAAATTACGCTATAAACATTTTACTATAAGGGGAAAAATCACCAACCCCCTATCCTCAAACTTGGGAGGGGGGGAGGGTTGACAATGTCAGTCCAAAAAGATATATGGATTTTGCAGTAAAAAAAGTGTTAAATGTGGTCTACTTTTCATAACAGGGCTCTGTAAAAAAACCTTAGGTCCAAATATACAAAATAGTAGAAAAGATGACATTTTTTGTTACGTTTTTCTATATTTTTATTTTAAAAAAAATGCTACTTCGATAATTACAATTCACTCCATATTATTAAGGAGGGTCTCTTTTTTTGCGTCTGGGTGATTCTTGCGATATTCACTGACGATTTGTAGAATGAATTGCTTCTGCTGTTCGTTCCGTGTTAGAATTTCGTTGTAGTTGGTGAACAGACGAACGCCTCGTTCCGCGACATCGTTAACCACTTTCAGATGTTTTGTTGTAAAATCACCAAGCAAATAAATGTTTTGACGCAGATCCGGCCTTAGTTCCATTGCGGAATGAGGTTAGAGTAACATTTCCATACAAAATCGAAAAAAGCAGCTAATTGATGGAAACACCTCGGAATACGTATTATGCAGCATTGGCGACACCAGTGGCGGCCTTTGTAACTAAATAACTAGCGACAGTTGGAGTTTTAGTCAAACACTAGCCTTATGTGACAGAATGAACCAACCGAATTTTAACGTGAATTATTTCAACCGTTGAGAAGTCATACAAAAATTCGTGTTATGTTTCAAAATGCAATATATTGATAAATCACTTTTTAATGCTGTTAAGGTAGATTCGGTAAAAAATCACATTCTTTTCAAAAGAGATATTTAATTAATCTAAAATTAATCATTTTAATAATTAATAATGTAACGAGTCCCTGTCT
Organism: Pimpla rufipes; assembly: GCA_963932165.1. NCBI lineage: Eukaryota > Metazoa > Arthropoda > Insecta > Hymenoptera > Ichneumonidae > Pimpla > Pimpla rufipes. The sequence continues at coordinate 6,827,232 of OZ010634.1, forward strand.
ATTGCCCGTCTTTTTTCTCCTACTCTCCTATCTCCTCGAGTCTCCGTGCCCCTGGCCCACGGGGCCCGCCCGCCTAATTTATCGCTTCTTGCCTAGCAGCGCGGCTCAACGCGCTACGGCCCCTTCGACGCAGCTGCTATCAGCTGCATTCCGATGCGGCCACTTGCGTGGCCTACGTGACTTTTCCCCAAAATTCCTTCCATGCGACTCTTTTTATCGCCCGTTTCCCATGCACGCTGCACCTAGTCAAACAACCACACTTTCCCGGAATCCAGTCACACAAGTGTCCGTCTCCGCCGAAGGTTCCAGACTCCTCATAAATTCTTTCGTAAGCCCTTTTTATCGCCCGTTTCCCATGCAGGCCTCGCCTAATCAGCCAGATGCCTTTTCCGGGAAACCGGCCACACGTGCGCCTTTTCCCGCCGAACCTTCCAGAACTCTCACCCAAAATTCCTCCCCACCAGTACTATTTTCCCACAGTTCGACTCCTTATAAGCACCTCCCGAGATGCGCTCTGGGCCTAATAAGCTGTAACGCTGCTCGAGTGCAGTACGCCCGGTTCTCCGCTGTCCGTCTTAGTGTTAACCGCGTCGTTCGTTCCAATACCGCGCTTCGTAGCCGGGTTAGCACACTAATTGTGAACTCGTGTACAGTGAACTGAATAAATTGCTGACTTGAAGACTGGTGAATCCGCGAGTGTTCATTTCTTCAATCCTCCCCGACATCACAATTGGTGCTAAGTGTGGGGTGTGCCAGCCCTAAGTGCCAGAAGCTTGGACCGTCCGACAACACGCAGGAACAGCAGGACCGGAGCAACACCGCAGCAGCGCTGGACCCGAACGCAAAAACAGTGAGTAACCAATTTACTCAATACCGCCTACCCGCTAGTATCGCGACGGACTCCGAATCAAGCTCCGTGAACACCATGTCGATCTCAAATGTGAACGAGACCCTTAAAAACGCGATAGGCAAAGTGTTCGACCGGCAGGGTGACAAAAGCGGAGAAGTGCGCGAACCAGAACAGTTTTCGCGACCGCAAAGTGTCACATCCGAGGAAATAACGCCACAAGAGGCAATCGAGTTAATCCGCGAATATAACGGAAAAAACATCGGCGTCGAATCGTTCATATCGTCGATCGAAGATGTGCGACAAAACGTAGCGCGCCAGGATTATCTCCGTCGCTTAATAATCGCGAAAAGAATCGTGGGTGACGCAGCACGCGAACTACAAGAATACGAGGTCGACACCTACGAACGGCTGTACGAAGCACTCCGCATTTTATTCGGTAATTTACAGCCGGTCAGCGTTTTCCGTGACAAACGCTCGCGTACGTTCCAAGGACGGAACGAAACGGTCTCCAAATTTACCAACAGATTCCTCGAAATCCAAAATCAAGTGCTAGCTGTGCTCGCGAACTCTACAAAAGACGAAACGCGTCGTAAATTTATTATCGAATACGAACGCGAACAAGGCCTCGAACAATATCTGTTAGGCCTTCGTAAAGAACTGTCGACCGAAGTGCGCGCGCAAAGACCGGCGAATATCCGTGCAGCGATCGCGAGTGCGCAGGCCGCCGAGGCCTACGATCTAACCCGGGAAATGATGACGAGAACACTCAACAACGCTGAGCGTAACCCCGGCACACCACTACAGTCACAGCGCCCGTCAAACCGACCAGCCGTCGCCGTATCTTTGGCGCAACGCCCGCAGGTTACCTGCAGCTACTGCCAGCGACAGGGCCATCTCGAAAGGGATTGCCGGACGAAAATGTATAACACGCAGCGAAGATCGAACGCTCCTGCACAACAATCGGGTTTTCGGAAGGACATGCCTCCACCCCGTCCACCGTTACGAATCGACCATCTACCGCCGGAGAGAATACACAAAACCGAAGCAGCAGAGCGATCCCTCGAGTTAACGCCTTGGGATGCGCAAAACGAGTCGTCAAGCTCTCCATGCGAGACATACAAGGACCAGGAAGATTTCTCCTAGATACAGGAGCCGCTATCAGCCTCATCAAATTGGGCTGCCTAAAAGGAACATCACTCGTTGATAAAAACGTGAACACCGAGTTTAGGATGGGCAACGACGTACACCGATCGTTGTTCGTCACGCAACAGGAGTACGAGGGCCGGAGACACATTTTCCACGTTGTCCCGGATGATTTCCCCTTGGAAGAGGATGGACTGATTGGCGTCCCTTTCATGGAGAAATACCAAACGTATATCGGCATTGGGAGGGACAATTTTCTGCAGTTTAATGGAAAACGACTCGACTTCGAACCACTGTCCGTCACAGTCCCGGCGAGGACCGTTCACTTTATCACCGTACCGACAAACATTGCAAATGGACCAGCCGTTACGAGCGAAGAAAATTCCGAATCCATAGTTCCTTGCGTGTTCGAGGCCAAGGACTATGAAGCCCGAGTGCCCGTAATAAACGTCTCGGAAGAACCCAAACGGGTTACAGTGGACCTAGTGCGTGGGCTGCCCTTTGAGGGACCTACCTCTTCACCGGCGGAGGCGCGCCAAGACGCACCGGCGGACGCACTAAGGATTCACCATATCAAAGAGCACAACTCGGCAGATAGGATCCGAGCGCTCAAAGAAAACGTGCGCCTACAACACGCGCCACCTGAATTAGCGGAACAGGTGTGGGACATCGTGTCGTCCTACCCCGACGTGTTCGCTCTACCTGGCGACCCTCTGCCAGGCACGAAAGCGGTCAAACACCGCATTATTACAACAGACGACGTTCCGATAAACGTCAAGCAGTACCGATACCCTCCGGTACACAAGGAAGAAATCGACCGCCAAGTCAATGACATGCTGGAGCAGAAACTGATCGAGCCCAGCGACTCACCGTACAACGCCCCACTGTGGGTTGTACCGAAGAAATCCGACGCATCAGGGAAAAAGAAATGGAGGATCGTCATCGACTTTAGGAAACTCAACGAGAAGACTTCGCATGACGCTTATCCTCTCCCGTGCATCGACGAAATATTAGATCAATTGGGAAGAGCCAAGTATTTTTCTGCATTCGACCTCGCCTCCGGATTTCACCAAATACCGATGGATGAGCGAGATAAGCAGAAGACAGCCTTCTCGACACCATCGGGACATTTCCACTATAATAGGATGCCTTTCGGCCTTAAAAACGCACCTGCAACGTTCCAACGAATGATGAACAATGCATTGCGTGGACTGATCGGCAACACGTGCTTCGTTTACCTCGACGACATCATTATTTACGGGAACACAATGGAAGAACACAACAAAAAACTAACCGATGTCTTGAACCGTCTACGCGAAGCAGACCTCAAACTACAACCGGACAAATGTGAGTTCCTTCGACCGGAACTAGAATTTTTGGGTCACGTCATCTCGGAAGAGGGAGTAAAACCAAATCCGAAGAAAATCGAAGCAGTCGCAAATTTTCCGACACCAAAAGAACCCAAACACATTAAACAATTTCTTGGACTCGCCGGGTACTATCGCAAGTTTATCAAAGACTTTAGTAGAATTGCGAAGCCCCTAACCGAGTTGTTGAAGAAGGATGCGGCGTGGAACTGGAGTGAAAAGCAGGAACAGGCTTTCCAACTCCTACGTACCGCATTAACGACCGCACCTGTGCTACAATATCCGGATTTCACAAAGGAATTCGTTTTGACAACCGACGCTAGTAACCACGCAATCGGCGCAGTGCTATCGCAGGGACCGATCGGAAAAGATCGACCTGTCGCCTACGCCTCTCGGACCCTCAATAAAGCCGAGCAGCGTTACTCTACCACCGAAAGGGAAATGCTTGCGATTACCTGGGCAACGAAACACTTCCGTCAATACCTGTACGGAAAACAATTCCAGATTGTCACCGACCACAAGCCGCTCATTTGGATACTCAAAGCCACGGATCCTCCAACTAACAGTCGATTAATGCGACTGCGGATGAAGCTAGAAGAGTACGAGTACGAGCCCATCTACAAGAAAGGCTCTCTCAACACCAACGCAGACGCTCTCTCTAGAATCTACGCAGTGACCACCCGAGGTCAACAAAAATTGAAGTTGTCAAACGAAAATGAAACCACCCAACAGATTAACGAAAACAACGACGATGATGATAATACAGCGAACCAGCAGGAGCCAACACAAGAGGAAGCACCGCTCTACATAGAATTCGAGCTGTGTGAGAATATTCCTCTGGTGCCCGAAATTAGCGAAGACCATCCACCGAAGAACATCCCGACCCTGAAAATAGTAGACTCTCCAACGGACGCCGTCGATTGTTTATACGTGGACTTCAGCAAGGATGAGATCGACTGGTACAACCGGTTGGCAACCGCTCTAATGAAAATTGACAAAGCGACTAAAATTAATGTCGGTTGCAATCATCTCGGCGCTCACCCTGGAACGAAGTCCCGCGTAAAACAAATGATTAATTTTATTTGGTCATCGCGAAAAGATCGCCCTGTGCTGTATTTGTGTGACAAAGAGCTCTACGAGCCAGGCACAGAGGAGGAACGTCAGCGGATGATAAAAGAGCACCACGGAACGAAGGCTACCGGACACTTCGGTATAGCCAAGACCCTCGATCGCATCAAGGCCGTAGCTACTTGGCCGAACATGCAGCGAGATATCGAGGACTATATCCGCAGATGCGACACATGCCAGAAAATCAAACTGGTGCGCATACGTCCACAGGCAGAAGCCGTGATCACCGATACACCTGAACGGCCAAACGATAAAATTGCGTTGGACCTCGTGGGACCGATTCCTGAGTCAGCTGACGGATACAAGTACATAATGTCTGTACAGGATCAGCTGACCAAATACATCACGCTAATTCCACTGAAGACCCAAGATGCCCAAGCTACCGTCAACGCACTCGTCGAAAATTTTATTTACATCCACGGCGCGCCGAAGAAGATCCTCACGGACGGCGGAAGAAATTTCATCAGTCAAACCTTCAAACACCTGGAAAAACTTTTCAAAATCTCACACATGACAACGACTACGTTCCATCCTCAAAGCAACGGCAGCCTCGAGAGAGCTCATGGACCGATTAAAGAACAAATCAAGGCTCTCATCCATGATCATCGCGAGGATTGGGACAAAAAGTTAAAATTCGTTTCAATGGCTTACAACACGGCAAAGCAGGAAGGCATCGGACTTACGCCTTTCGAGATGCAGTTCGGACGAAAACCAAACGTCCCAAACAGCATCCCCATTCACCGAACCAACGCCACCATTGACGAGTACTTCGAGAGACTTCGCGCAGACCACGATCGCATCTTAAAGAAAGGACGAGACCATCTCATCGCAGCAAAAGAACGCTACAAGGCAAATCAAGATGCTCACATCCATCGACCCGCTCCACTCTTCAAGAAGGGCGACGAAGTTCTTGTGGCTCAAGAACGAGACAAATCGCCCCTCGCTCCGAAGTGGGAGGGCCCCGCGTTAATTCTCGAGAAAACATCCGATGTCAACTACGAAATCTTACTACGCAATAGACGAAAATTGATTCATGTCAACAAGCTCAAACCTTATTTCCGACACTAATACTTGTTTTATGTCCAGGTCACAATTTCTCCATTGTCCGTACCCTCATTCCGTTAAACGTAGCACAGCAACCGGCAGACCACGTCGACCTCTGGGTACCTCCGGACCAGACACTCTGTAACATCTCCATGACGAAGACACGAGGATCGACCTGACCACGATCACCAAGAAATCCGTGATCGTACAAAAAATGAAGCCACACAATAAATAAATCAAGAAAAATAAATAAAAGCGCCACACCCAATGTCGCAGTGATAGAAAAATTGTGTAATTGTCATCCGGATTCTTATCGCCTATGTCGCCGTAAAATTCAACGATTTATAAATTAATGCAAATTATTGTAAAACTTTCATGTTCCGTAACACTCAATAACCACTCTGTAAATTTGTAAACCGCTTGTCATTGTAACTCCACATGTAACTCGATTCGACCGAACTATTTATGTTATACGCGCTACCAGCCAACACTGTATTACTGCGAAGAAAATTCATTTTTTTTTGTTATATGAATTTTCTAAAATAAGGGGGGAGGTGTAACGAGTCCCTGTCTATTGCCCGTCTTTTTTCTCCTACTCTCCTATCTCCTCGAGTCTCCGTGCCCCTGGCCCACGGGGCCCGCCCGCCTAATTTATCGCTTCTTGCCTAGCAGCGCGGCTCAACGCGCTACGGCCCCTTCGACGCAGCTGCTATCAGCTGCATTCCGATGCGGCCACTTGCGTGGCCTACGTGACTTTTCCCCAAAATTCCTTCCATGCGACTCTTTTTATCGCCCGTTTCCCATGCACGCTGCACCTAGTCAAACAACCACACTTTCCCGGAATCCAGTCACACAAGTGTCCGTCTCCGCCGAAGGTTCCAGACTCCTCATAAATTCTTTCGTAAGCCCTTTTTATCGCCCGTTTCCCATGCAGGCCTCGCCTAATCAGCCAGATGCCTTTTCCGGGAAACCGGCCACACGTGCGCCTTTTCCCGCCGAACCTTCCAGAACTCTCACCCAAAATTCCTCCCCACCAGTACTATTTTCCCACAGTTCGACTCCTTATAAGCACCTCCCGAGATGCGCTCTGGGCCTAATAAGCTGTAACGCTGCTCGAGTGCAGTACGCCCGGTTCTCCGCTGTCCGTCTTAGTGTTAACCGCGTCGTTCGTTCCAATACCGCGCTTCGTAGCCGGGTTAGCACACTAATTGTGAACTCGTGTACAGTGAACTGAATAAATTGCTGACTTGAAGACTGGTGAATCCGCGAGTGTTCATTTCTTCAATCCTCCCCGACATCACAATAATAATAATTTTATTGAATAATCAATTTTGAAAATTATCAAAGGTTGTTCATTTTTTCCCGTATGGTGTTACATGTATAGAGTAATTTGTGTAAGTTTCAAACTTTTTAACAAAGAAATAGTCGCATGGTAAAATATTGATTGCTTAAAACCGATAAACACATTGAAAAACTTCAACTCGTTATTTTCAGAAGCGAAAATCTATATAATATATATTATATATTATTATATATTATTCTACAACTACAAATCGTCAGTGAATATCGCAAGAATCACCCAGACGCAAAAAAAGAGACCCTCCTTAATAATATGGAGTGAATTGTAATTATCGAAGTAGCATTTTTTTAAAATAAAAATATAGAAAAACGTAACAAAAAATGTCATATTTTCTACTATTTTGTATATTTGGACCTAAGGTTTTTTTTACAGAGCCCTGTTATGAAAAGTAGACCACATTTAACACTTTTTTTACTGCAAAATCCATATATCTTTTTGGCCTGACATTGTCAACCCTCCCCCCTCCCAAGTTTGAGGATAGGGGGTTGGTGATTTTTCCCCTTATAGTAAAATGTTTATAGCGTAATTTGTGTAAATTTCAGATTTTTCGATCGACGTATAGTCCCGCAAGAAAATATTGACTGCGAAGACCGAAAAGTCCCATGTATTTTGAATGGAAAACTTCAATCCCCGTGGGGGAGGGTTAAGAGTGGTAGAAAAAATCTGAAAAAAATTGAGGATTTCTTTTTTTTTATTTCGAACCGATCTGGGGGGCGGCAAGATCAAAATTTAAAAATACCCCTTTTAAGGACCACCCTAGTGCCCATAGGCATTGACCCACGTTTAGTCCCGTCATTCTCCATGCAAGCAGAAACACCAGAGCTCCCCGAACTGCTTGACGGATTTGGCACTCTGAAACAATATGTACACCCGATGGAACCGCACTATGAGGGATATAAGAAAAGGAAAGACAGTTTTATTGGTTGGCCAAAAAAATACGGAAATATATTAAACCCCGATACCCTAGCGATGGCAGGATTTTCTACACCGGGAAAAAAGACAAAGTCATGTGTTTCCACTGCGGAGGAAAAATTCGCAACTGGAAACCCACAGATTATCCTTGGGAACAGCACGCCCGATGGTTCCCACATTGTCATTTCCTTTACATGACTATATTCACTCCTCGCGTCTCACCGAGCCGTAGTTCGACTCCCGTATCAGAGGAAAACCAGAGCCGCGGTGTCTCCGCCCGCGAACGGGTGTCTTCCCGCGAAGAACGTCATTACAAACGAAGGTCCTCTGCGCTGAACCGGGCAATCCCGACACACGCGACCGGAAGAACGAAGCCCACCCGAATCAGCCGACCCCCGACCCCCGGGCTCCTGGCACCGAACTCGCCCCCCGTACCCTCCTGTCATTCCGACGAGACCGAAGTAACCGAAACTGACTTATGCCAAAACCTGTGATTCCCGGGAAATAAACATAGTATTTTTGCCGTGTATGCATTCGACTAGCTGCGCAAAGTGCGCCAGAACCAAGAAATTATGCGATCACTGTCAGAGTAAAATAGATTACACCATGAAATGCACTATGGTATAAAGGAAAAGTTAACACAAAAGGAAGTTAAAACGCGCAGTTTTGATCATAGGAAAAATTGCAAACCATTACAAAAAAAAACCTTCCTTTGGTGTTAACTCGAGAATGAAAAAACATGAGAAGACGGTTTCAAGTAAAAATTTCACTCTTTATTTTTTACAAAGTACAAATTTTGTTTCGCGAAAGTTCGTAAAGAGGAAAAAAAGTATGTATAAATTATTAGCGGCAGACACCAGCTCCTGAAATCAAACAAAAATACGGAAAGTTATAAAAAAACCCAGCAAATAAAAAATATATATATATAGTAACCACAACGATTGATACCTCGAAAAAGATTTTCGTAATAACATTACCCGCTACCAAGTGGGTGAACAGCGAGAAATAAGGATGGACTCCCGGTGGCCACTCCGTCCCTGAATGCCCTTGACGAGCTAAAAAAAAGGGTCGAAAAATTCCTTCAATTAACGAATGAAATTCACACGCAACTAAACTTTTACAAAAAAAAAGAGAGAACAAGGAATTTTTTTTCCCACCTCTTTTTCATTGTCCAACAACGAACGATGGCCAAATAATCGGAGAAGTCCCCAAGGATCGTCCCCAAGGCCCTCACTAGAAAACAGACAAAACAAAAAAAAAAATATATATATATATATACAACTGCCAAACGAAGGGAAGTTTGTCGATTCAACTCACTGAAATTCGCCTTGTCTCTTCAACATACGCCGCACGTGGACCACTGTTTGAATGGCCCGTGATAGCGAGGTATCCTCATCCAGTAAGACCAAAAGATAATTAATCATATCTTGGGTCCATGGTTCCCAGGTCCGAACAGACAGATAAGGCCCATCAAGGTCATAGTGTTCTGGGACCCAGAACGAAGCTCTCCCGACCTCCAATCGGCGAGACATAGGTTCCATCCCGAACAGATTGCGTAAATTAAATGGGCCAGCAAGAAAATCGTCCTCCCAACTATTCACAGAAAAAAAAGAAAACACGTAAAAATAAAATCAACAACGCTATAAAAATACGATAATTAATCAAAACACCAGAAAAAAAGGAGAGAAAAAGGTAATAATAATAATAATATATGCACTTTTACTCACATCAGCTGATTGACAACGCGCCGCAACCCACGAGAGACACTAACGATATCGCCTCGCCACACGACTCCCCGCCCGTCACGTTCACAAGGGCTCGCGAAATTTTGACTGCCCTCCAGTGATTCCAGGGTAACCGCGAGATATGTTTTCAAATTTTCTAACACCACGGCAGTCATTTTATTTGTTTCAAGAAAAAAAGGATAAAACGAGAAGAGAAAGATGTGGATATAAAAAAAAATCCTCAAAGATACTACGATAGAATCGTCTCTAAGGAACAATCACGAATGAATGAACTAGGAAAAAAATCGGAGTTACTCCGGGACATCAATCCCCACTTAACCACCAAAAAGTGCCCGCCCGTCTGGATAAACTTGGAGACCTAGGAAAGTATCTAACCCTTCCCCGCACCTATCTTGCTACGATGCACCGACTCACCGACTCGACCTAGAGGACGCACCGAGACCAACCAATCAAGAACGACCGGACGACACGTAACGGATTGAATAACCAAATAATGGAAGCAGAAAATACATACAAGTGAAAATACAAATATTTATACATAACCAATTAAAACAATAAACGGTTAAAATTGGAAACCAAAATAAAATTAAAACACGAAAACTTAACATGAAATTAACACGAAAAGAAAAAAAATAATAAATAAATAAATACCAACAAGATAAACGAAACGAATAAAAGAGAAGGAACTAGACGACAAAGACCTCATTATTTCTGAATATATATGATTAAAGGCAAGCAACAATGTACCATCTGCTGTTCTTGCTAATATTTGGAGGATGCCTCGGGTCGCCGGAATTCGAGGTCCAAAATATCAAAAATGACGTCGGACTATACTACTAGAAATTGCAAGATGTGCATTTGGTGCGAGACGAATGGAAACTGGTAACGTTCTTCGATTTAAGACCGATCGAAAACCGACGGCCTAATTTTTTGCATTTATCCTTGGACACGGTGGAGGAAGAATGTCGGATATTTTTATTTGACCTGTGCACCTCGCTTGGTAATAAAAAGGATTTAGAATACAAGGCAAAATTAATGAAGAGTAATCTCGAACTCCTACACAAATTGAAGGGAAAAACTCTCGCTGACCTACGAAGTATATCATCAAGCAACGAACAAATAACTAGAGAACCATTATTCGAAGAAATGCCCGAAACTATAGCAAAATTTATTAAAACCCAATTCTAGAAAGCTAATGTCAGCAAGGATGGAATGATAAGGCTAACGAACGACCAAACGCACATAGTGGAATCAGAATATCGCGTCATCGGGGAACAATTAGAAGCAATGGAAACACTCAATATTAAAGCATGGGCCTCAATAAACACGAACCGCTGTGTAACCGAGAAATCCGTGGAAGATTACGTTTTGAGTATGCTCGAATGGAAGAAGAGCGTGGAACTGGTCTACGAGGCCTATTTATCCAGCGTAAAGACCATAATCGACATTATACATTTTGCAAAAATGGGATTGCTTCACCCAGAATTATTAGGTCCCGGGACTTTGGAAAAAGTTGCTCAGGATTTGTCCACCTCTGGCCAGTCGTTAACGTTCCCCGTACCGCTCAACGACGGACCAGAAGCACTGATGAGAATGTCGCGATTCACCTTAAGTTATCAAGACGGAAAAATCATAATCATAATGCACATTCCCCTAATAGATCCGAACGCGTACTCTCTGTTTAGACTACACCCTTACCCCACAACGCAATTTCTCGGGGAGTAGACGCAAGTAGCCGCGTTCATACAACCAAAAACGCCAATGATAATGTTCTTTTGGGAACACAATAAATATACGGAGTTCTCCGAGGAAGAACTAAACAATTGTCGCTCTCGTAAGGACTACAAAGTGTGCGTCTCCGTCAAACCAATCTTCGACATGACACTATCGCCGATTTGCGAAACGTTGATAATCACTAGAAATCTGCGCCAGATCTACAGTTTTTGCGACATAAAATTCGCTAAAAATCAAACCCCATACTGGAAACGATTTACAAAGACCAACCGCTGGTTATTCTATCTCCCTGACAGGGAACAAATGGAGGTCGTCTGTAGGAACTACACGCAAATGATAACAATCGCAGGAAGGGGAATTATTCAGCTACGTGAAGGGTGCTCTGGGCACACTAATTACACTAGTCTTATAGCCACACGAGAAGTCGGAACCACCCGCGAGGACCAATATGTCCGGCAGTCACGTTAAACATTGCATCATTGTTCTCAGACATCACCAATTGCCAACAAGAATTAGACGCGATAATACCCGAAGCGTACAGACCTCTATGGGTCCGCGAGGCAAACGTACTTCGGTACGAAATTACGCTTAAAGAATTGGTTGCAAATTTTTAAGAATTTAAACTAGAGCAAAAGAAAGAAATGGCAAGAATAATTCGGCTAAAAAGCCAATTCACTATAATCACGGTACCAGTCGTCGTGATTTTACTCTTCTCATCACTAGTCGGAACATTAATTGTCAATATGTGGTGTAACGCACAACAAAAGATAGTAGCAACTGAAGACACTACCAGCTATCGTCACGCCATAGACCCACAATTTAATGTGCGATTCAAGGAGGTAATATACAGCGTCCCGGGTACACCCAGGCCCGTTGACTCCGAAACCCTGAGGCGATTAAACCGACGCGCATCGGCGACTGAACCCACAAACGCAATCCCCTATAGTCAAAGGGAGCGCGAGCTCACGCCAATGTTAAAACCAGAGGAGCCGATCTACATGACCATGAACCACGGAGTTTTATCCGGCTGTACGACTCGAACCCCGTCGATCTTACCGCCACCTCCCCCAGACATCTAATGAAAAAAAAGAGAGGAAGAGAAAAGAACACCAGAGAAAGTAAATCCAAGTAGAGAAATGAAAAAAAGAGAGGCTGAAAAAAAAGAGGGACATCTCTCATCGTCGAGATGAGCATTGCATCGGGTCATCCGCTCACGTACCGGGTTACGGACCGCCGCTAACTCCTACCTGCGAAAAAAAGGGGGAAGGAAGGAAGGAATAAGGATTCCATTGCATGTTTTCTTTTTCTCAACGAACTATTATTGTTCGGAGAACTGAAAAAAAGAGAGAGAAATAAACCACAAATAAAGCAATGAGTGCAAGAGCACTCAGAAGCGGTAACATTTACCCACATTGATACACTCCGCAAAGCGTTGTTGCGGCCTCACCTCACGAGGAAAACCGACCAGACCAACGACGACCGATCAAATCTCCAAAGCCAACCGACCCGTTGTGAAAAAAAAACGACCTGAAACAAGGAAAGAAAACCGCATCGGCAAGTGGACAGAACCATCTTGCCATATTTAAAACTAAAGGAGGAAGGGATCGAAGAAAAAAAAGTAGGCCGAACAAACCAATCATTAAATTGAATTTTTTTTTATTCTTAAAACTAACACATACAGGAAAATTTAGGAGTAAAAAGAAAAAAAAATAATGAACAAAAAAAAAATTTCCTCCCTCTAACTTATTAAAATAATACAAGAAAATATAAAAAAATAAAAATAAAAATAAAAAAATAATCAAAATTAATCCTTAAATCTATTCAAGGGCGAGGTAGTGCAGGTCCCGAAGCCCCCGGGTGTCGTAGATCAACGGCACGTTGCCATGCCGATCTACGAACCCGGGCTGGCGACGCACCTGCGAGGATTCGCCCAGCTCGCACCGGATGCAACGTCCGGTTAGCGGGAGCGGGGTCGCCAACTCTTCCCAGTTTTCCTGGATGGTACGGACCCCGGTGAAAGTATTCACCACCACCGTAATCTCATCAATCGGGTGCCAACAGTGATACCGGCAGAGTCCCTGGTAACGAGGGCGTTGGTCAAGATCTGAAAAAAACAACACGAGAAAAAATTAATTAAAATTGAAGATAAATAAAAATCGATGAGACAGTTATCTATCAATGAAACTTACCAAGATGGCCGGCACTCTAGCCTCCGGATGAGTGGGGAGCGGTTGCTTGGGTTTAATGTAGGCAGCCAAGGCCGCCCTCTTCTCCTCGATCCACTTGCGGTCCTCCGCGGAGACGGTAAACCCGACTGAAAAGAAGAAAATACACACAAACATTAATAAGACGAATAACAAAAGGACAAAGGCGTGCCATGGTTGAGCATGCACAAAGACCTCAGCGGGGTTAATTGCTGAAGCCTTCGGTCATCTCACCATGACATGTCTATCTATGGATACCACAAACTACAACTTACCATCATAGTTGGAGTTAGCTCCGGACGCAGCAGCTGAGACGGGAGTGGAAGCAATTTTTTGTTGTTGATTGTTTGTTTCTGAGACGAGAGAAACGAGTGAGTTTGATTTGGAATTTTCTCGACGAAGAAAGCTTTATGACAGCCTTTTTTCCCACTCGTCACAATTTTTCTCCCACCAAACTCCCACACGCCACGACCCACTGGACAGGTAGAACCAGAAAAAAATGGAGAGAAGGGATAGACGGCGAGAAAAGCTAACGCGCGCGACCAAAACATTCGGAACCCAGGTAGCCAAAGAGAAAAAGGGTAAAGGTGTGTTTTAACGGCATATTACAGATGAGTCCGACAAGGAGGGAGCTATGGAGCGTAGCAATACTATTTCTGTACCGCCTCCTACTCCCCGCGGACGCCCTGATTGGCTACGACTGCGGAGGAGCCACGAGCAACATCACCACCTTATCCTTATTGGAAGTAGGGGAATGCAATATTCCTCAACCCGAGGTTAATGTTACTAAAACTTACATACAATTAGTGCAAATCAACCACTACGGGTCAATACACGTAATACAATGCAAATTCGAAATTCTGCGTACGATAAAAAAATGCGGAATGTTTTCACACACCATGGACGTACCTAACGGTGAATATGCCTACGTCGACAACATATCACTAGATCGCTGCCGACAAATGCATCGCCCGGGAAATATAAAAATCGGAAATACTGAAATCGTTGGAATAAAAGCGAACCATACTACCAGCAGGCCCATGTCGATTAGCGGTAGTCTAGATTCAGACAGCAAGTGTCAAGGAGTTTATTACTCCGATCCCTACGGTAATTGGGATAATGTAATAGTAAAAGGGACGGTAAAAATATCTTTGAGGGATTACACGGCCGAAGTAAACGTAGACGCGAACAAAGTTCATTTACGTTCGGGCACACGGTGTAATTTAAACGAAGGACAATACGACGATGTGGACGGAGGAAACACGTATTGGGATCCGCTCCCGGAAAACGCATGTAAAACACACAGATACGGGTTGCTATACGAAGGAAATGCAGGTCAAACAACAGACATACACACTAATTTTAAACAAATAGTATATTCCATGACCGAAGGGGAAATTGTATTCGCACTTACCGCCAAGGGCACGACGCACGTCTGTGGATACACTTTAATTCGCACTGAACACCCCAAATTAATTATTGTACCCACGGAAAAAGGAAATCCGTTTATAAAAAAAGAATTGATCTCTGTAAACAATTTAGATTTGTTCGCGTACATGAACTCCAAATTCGTATATGTCGAAAAACACATTCGTACGGAACTCAAACATATGTACCACGATATATTAACGCAAAAATGCAATCTCGAGCGTCAAGTCCTACAAAATGCCCTCACCATCGCTAGGCGCTCGCCCGACGAATTCGCTTACAATATCATGAAAGGACCCGGTTATATGGCTCTTCCGGCCGGAGAAGTCGTGCACATAATTAAATGCATCCCAATTGACGTAAAAATCCATCAGACTAAAGAGTGTTACGATCAATTACCCGTTTAAATTACAAATAATACATACTATTTTTCACCTAGAACTCATATTTTGACAAAAATGGGACTGCAAGTCACGTGCAATCGCTTGGTATCACCTATGTATATGCTAGACGGCGTTTGGTATAGCATGAGTCCGGACCCCGTGCGTGCCAGTAGTAAGGTACAGGTATAGGGAGATGACAGTTCCCCCTCCCCTCCGCCCCCTGTCTAGAGGCTTGGCGCCAGTGCTAGACAGGTGGAGGGGGAAGAGTGGGGGTAAATTCCCCGGGCTGTGATTGGTCTAAAAAATCCCTTCTCCTCCCCCACTCCTTCGGGAAAATTTTCCCTGTAATGTTTGAGATGAGTGGGGGCTAATTTGCATAATTCCCCGAGATCTGATTGGTCGGAAAAAACCCCCTCTCCTCTCCCACTCCTTCGGGAAAATTTTTGCCTGTAATGTTTGAGCGGTGGTGGGACTGATTAGCATAATTCCCCGAGCGTGGGTTGGCTGCTAGGTCCCCTCTCTTCCGCCCCCGCCACTCCTTCGAATTTTCCCTGTGTCGTCTTGCCCGAGCGCGGTGTTGAGAGTGAGGGAAGAGTTTCTAGTGGGCCTAGACTCGCTGAGCTCTGGCATCCCCTCTCCTCCGCCGCCGCCGCCGCCGCCGCCTCCTCTCGCTACTTCGGTTGAATTTTCTCTGTGTCGCGACCGTGCGCGCGAGCCCGCGCGTCTTGGCGGTGAGTGGGGGCGTCTGGCGTGGGCCTTGATTCCCCGTGCGCTGGTTGGCTGTTAAGCCCGTGGAGGTGATTTCCCGCGCGCTGACTGGCCGGTTGAGATTTTGTGCACCGCGTCAGATTTTCGAGGTAAAATCGAGCGCGATCGTGCAGCAGCAGCCGTCGGTATTGTAGATTTTTAGCCTACGATCGGTAACTAGCGATTTTCGATGGTAAGATAAGTCCAGGTGGATAAGTATTACAAATGGTGAAGCAGAATTTTCCTGCCGGTTTTCGCTGAGTGGTTGATGGTAATTTGTTCGGGAAGGTAAGTCGTGAAATAAAATTAGATTTTCACATAAGTAATTTTATTAGACCGTTGTACACGAAGACAGAGAAGTTTACAGATACACGATTGTTACGAAAAGAGCCAAAGTATTAAAATTAAAGTACATCTTATAGGTAATTACAATATGATACGATGATGATGATTATGACTGCCGTCGTTGTATGATACAAATGAGAAATTATATAGATTGTCGCGGGGGCTTCGCTTATAAACAGACACAGAACACTCATATTTATAGGGTTTGTCTTTATTGGGCTGTCTCCTGATTTTTCACCGCAAGTACTTTCCGCAGCTCGTGTGTGATAAACGTCGTGCACAATACGGTGAGCTCGAGGAACACGATGCCGAACGTGAGTTCGACAAATTCAGCATCCATGCGATGCTGTACGGCGTCTTTCAAAGATTTGAAATGATTTTTTATGAATTCTTTGACGCGCTGTTCGTAGATTTTTCGGGTGTTTCGTTGGCCGGAATATGCAGCAGCAATTCGGAGCAAAGTACTTCGGCGCACTTCTGAACATGTGCGGTGTTCCTTTGAAGTCGTCTGAAGTGCTCGTCGGTGCACACCATTATTTGCAACAGCCCGTCGTACGATGGTTTCTGCATCACCACAGCGGGTGAATAATTCTTGCTTTTCTTCTTCGGTGGTTGCTCGGTTTCCAGCTGACTCTCGGTCACCTCATCAGTGGGTGTTTCTTCAACACGGCGATCAAACACAATAGATTTCGACCCGTTGCTTGTCGTGAAGAGTATCTCGCAGTCCGCGATGTATATCGGCGCCGGAGTGCGCCAGCCCGATCCCCAGACGACATTTTGCCCATCGGCAAAATACTTCGATAAATCGGGAAGATGCGCTTGCAGTAGAGTCCAATCCTTAGCCTCGAAAACAATACCACCAGTCGTGTTGTTGTTCTGCAGTTTTACGATCGGATGTATACTTCCATCGGTTCGCGGTTGTAGGCCGACGCTCACCCTCTTCGTCTCGGACTGGTGGAGTCCGTACGTAGTCCCGAGAATTAGGGGTTCTTCGATGCGTTTCTTTTCGATGTCCGACAGCACGCGGTACATGGTTGAAGGTTGCAGATCGCTGTCGCGCTGATCTTCGGATGTGATAGCCTGACTCATGTTGAACAATAGGCCGTGCGGTGAAGCGTCGACGATAAAAGACTGCGTAATATTGCGTAAACGGTCTTTACTGAAGTCACGGGCCGACTGCCGCTTTCTACTGTTGTAGGGGTGTTTATATATGCGCTTCACGGTGGCCAAGATCCTCGAAATATCACACGTGTTGTCAAAAGGTGGGGGTGAGACCGGTTAGCTGCTGTGTACAGGTGTACATATAGCGCTGGATTTACCAGATGTGTGTAAGAAGCGCCAGATTGCTTGTTAACAGATATTTCAGGGTGGTCCGGCGGGTGTGTGATTTCCCTTCTCAGTCGTGAGAATTTCGAACGGTCGTAAATCGTTGTCTAGCCAAGGGAAAGATAGCTATCGTCGTCTGTTGCGACGAGGCAGTGGTTTGACGCGCCGCAGTCCCGGTGTTGTATAAATTAAAGATAAAATAGTGTAGGCCCGGAGGTAATAAAAATTGTAATTGATAGTGTAACCGGGATTTTTACCGCCCGGTTACCTTCGCCCTATCTCTCCGCTCCTGCCGCCGCGAGAGCCGTTGAGCGCCAGCCAATTTTTAATTTCGACGCGGAATTGACAAACCGCAACCGTAAACCAAGAGGGCGGAACCGAAAACGTAGGTAGGGCGGCGACGGAGGCGGAGAGAACGGTCACGGTAACCGCGGGTCGCTCAGTATGCGGGTGGAGGAGAGAGGGCGTGGATGGCCAAGGGACAGACGGGCTCGCGTAAACCAATAAATCGCAACGCAATCAATTAATTATTATAAAGAAGTTTAATGAAATCTAGGTTGAGTACAGGCGAGGGCCCTTCCGGCCAACTTAAATGCGGAACTAACAACCGAGACGGCGCGAGAGCGCTAAGCGGACGAGAGCGCGAGAACGGGAAATGGCGGGACCGAGGTAACGCGAGAGCAGGGCCGAACATAGAAGGAAGCGGACGCGAGGCGGCGCGATAACGCGTAGCGAGACGTAGCTGGAATTCGGGCCGCACGCCGACGGGGCGAGAACCAACGCAACTCGAGGCGAGAACAGAACTCGAGACGAGAACGGATGGTAACGCGCGGCGTCGAACCACCGCATCTGATCGGGCTTAAAATCACGCATTCGGTAGCGTTACGATCAACGATAACAGCCATAGCCGCCACGGTAACTTGCGGTAACATAGCCGAGATCAACGGTAGCATGTGAACAGCAGGTCGGCGGCGCGGCCGCAGCCGCGCCGCGCGCGAGGCTTACCCGTTGAGAGGCGAGAACGGAATCGCGTTGCGCGAGGCGAAGCCGTGTCGCGAGCCGCGCGCCGCGCGCTCTCGGGACTTCCCTCACGCGACCTACGAGCGGCGGTCTCCGCACAGCGGCGAGCGTACGGCTCAACGTGAAAACGTTGGTCGCGAGCTTGAACGCTAAACTAATGTTCCCGAGTCGATGTGTACTCGGGGGAAATCGCGAAAAATGTATCGCGGTGGTTTTCGGACCAGCTTGCTCTCTGGGCTGAGTAGAGAGCACGACAAACGTAACAACGAAACCCGGAAAAACGGAAAAAACGGTAGCGCTAAATATTATGCGATCGCGGCAATCCGTCGTGGTCGAACGATCGCGTGTTCGCCACGGCGGCCTTCCAACCGAAATTAATACGGAGACGACATGCGTCTCTACTCAGCCTCGACAAAGGAGCGTCGGGATTGCACCGAACCTGTGCAATGTTTGGCCGATGCACCTTAAGGGGACCCACCGGGTTCGCCGGGTGGCCGCTGCGTTGGCCCTGATCCGCGGCGTTCCCGGTGACCTAACCACGAGATCGCGACTTACTCTCTGTTAACGGGAACTCGAACGGTAATGTCGCTTGCACGGGGTAATTCAACGTTAACGTAAGTTATACAACGAAGTCCGAGGATGTCGTACTCGAAACAAAGATCTCGGACGGTAACTTGACTTGAAGGTCGGAGTCGGGCGGTAGCGTAATTCGCACTCGGAATTCGGACGATAGCGGAATCTTCCAATACAGATTCGAGCGGTAGTAACGATAGCGAGAGCCGCCGTCGTCGAGAGCTCGGGTGCGCGGCGTAAATAAGGGGCGGTCGAAGCGCGCTGTGACCTCTACGGTGGCTACAGCCCGCGGTCCGTCTTGGTTGTTCTGTGGCTGTGATATTGGGGCAGAGATTCTCGAGAAACTCTGTCACAATAACTATAGCTGCGAAAGAGCTTTACGGTGGTCTGTTTGAGGGGGTGAAGGTATCGCTAACCGGCTGTCGCGGGTCGTGTCATTGTCTACGTCAAGGTGTTGGCGTGTGCCGCGGCTACCTGTATAGACGGTCGAGCGGCGAAGGGCTTTCCGGCTGGTAGTACGGAGGGTTGGCTATGCGGAAAGTATCGATGGCACGGTCGAGGGTCGCTGTCGATCTTTTAGGACATTTCCGCGAGATGCTGTATTGTTTTTATGCTTATTGCGGGTGTTCGAACTTTCTTTTTACAAGGGGTATGCAACGCGAAGGTCATCGCGGTATTTTGCTGACCGTCTGTCTTGCCGTTTTCGATGAGTCAAAAGATGTCTCACGAGCATTGGCTTAGAGCTTTGGCCAATGTTTACCTTCCAAAGATAGTTTTAGTCTCCTTCCACCTCATTTGCGACACCAAATCTGGTTACGGGGGTGTGGTTAAAAGTATACTGAATTTGGAAAGACAGAGTCTGTTTAATCTGTCTTCAGGCGTCACTAGTGACACTTCGCCGCGCATCGTGCAGTCTCTAGCGTCGACTTCCGTATGTGTGTGTGTGACTGTATCGCAAGTGCGCGTTTGCGAAAACAGTATCTGCCGCCTTCGCCGAAACTTGTGTTTCTAACGTGAAGTGAGGACAGCCGCAGCAGCAGCAACTTCGAAGCTTGTGTGTGTTTGTGACGTCAAGCGAGGACAACCGCAGCAGCAGCAACTTGTGTGTGTGTGTGAATATATTTAAAAATATATTTTAAATAATGCAGTGCGACCGGGCTCGTGACCTTATTAAGGCCATACTTAAAACGGCCAATTTGGTAAAAATTAGGAGTGCGGTGATTGCTCGGCGGTGCACGACGCGTTGGGCGACGGCCGTACGTGCTATGAGTCTCGGCGCCGCTCGGCATGAGTTGCGCTCTATTTTGCGCCGTCTGACCTTAAGGTTATCGCTCGGGAACACGAGCATAACGCGTTTGAGGCGTCGGCGTACGCAATTGTGATTGCGTGCCAGGTTGTGCGCGAGCGCAATCTGCAGTTTTGGCCGATCGCAAGAGCGCTTCTCGGGTGTGAGGACGACGCGACGCGCTCGCTGTTTAGTCCTGCGCTCGATTCCTCGTTGGAGGAGGAAGAGGAGCAAGAGGAGGAGGAGGAGGCCATGGCTGTCAACAGCGGAGACAGGAACGTCAACGGCGACAACGACGCGGACGACGACGAGGTAGAAGGTGGGCAAGAGCGCCCTGAGGGCATGGTGGTGGTCGACGCACCACCCGTGGGTCGTAACGCTGGCCCCGCGTCACCCGAGCCGGTGCACGTCGAGCCCGTCGTGGCGATCAGGCGCGCGCCTGTCTATGACAGCCCTGCGTCGCCTGATCCCGAGCCGATCGAGGTCGACGACGACGAGGCTCCGCGGCACCTGCACGACCCGAATGGGATCTGGGTCCTGGTCGATAGCGACACCGACAGCGACATCACCGCGGACGTAGACGACTCGGGCTTCGACAGCGCCGAAGCGGAGCAGCTATTCATCGGTGACAGCGACGACGAGGACCACCAGGTTCCTGGAGAGCGACAGATCATCGTCCCGGAGCCAGTGGAGGACGTCGCCGAGGTCCCCAACGTCGTGGTTGCCGTGGGAGTCGTCAGCAGCAGCACCGACGCTGACGGTGTGAAGCACCGGGTTCCGGGTGAGCCCCCAGCACGCGTCAACCCGGACAATGAGGCGACGGTTCCGGAGGCTGAGATCAGCGACAGCGCGACGGAGCCGGAGGACCGAATGTCCAACCCTGGCAACGACGACAATGACGGCAATTCCGACGACGAAACGGTCGTCATGGGCGAGCTGGCGAACGTGCCGCAAGACCAGCCCAGCAGAGCAGAGCGTAAGTTTTAGATTTTTATTTATTTAAAAAAGAGATATATATATTGTGACGCGGCAATATTACTCGCGCCGCGCCGGGATGCGCGACGCGTATGGCCGGTCGACAAATGCGCCCCAATTCGATGCTCCAATCGCCAGGCCCTTGTTTTTATCTCGACCCGGAGGGCCAACGGTCGAATTTTCCCGATCCCAACGATTACTTCCCGGCTAAGGGGGGTCGCGGGGGCGAAGGAGGGAGTTTCGGGGCAAATGATTCGCCGAGTCCACAATACGTTGCACTGTTTTTAATATAATTCGAAAGATTAACCAAAAATTACACTTGAATTCGTCGCCTGAAGGGCGACCGAGGCTCGGTGGCCCCAACTGCTTCTACACAATGTGGGAAAAATTAGCGCGTTGCCCGCGGCGACGCTCCGCGGGGCCGATAGGCGACCCCGACAATGCAAGACGAAAATACGAAGAGCGAGCCGGCCGACTCGCTCGGACACGATCAAAAATTCGAGGGGATATTCCCTCGATTGCGCGGGTCGGCAACAGCCGACCGCGATTACTAAAAAAAAAAACTAACACGCTTTTCCGCGCTCCAGGGAGGGACACAATGTCCTCCCGCAACGTGGTCGGCAGAAGGCCGAACACGCGCTCGAATTTACAAAAAAACTAAACTACGCACGGCACCAAATAACCACCAGAAATGGCTAAAGCCCACCTCGCTGTTCTCCGCGATGTCGAACGACGGTATTTTTGGCGGCCGTCCTTCCTTCCTTCCTTCCTACTATTTTTCCAACCCAAAGTTCTCACGAGTCCGAATTCCCAAATTTGCGAGCGATCGCGTTCGCGTCCAACCAACAAGTCCCGGTCCGTGGCACGCGCGCGGAGACAATCGGTGGAGCGGGGCGGGGAAGGGGGGAGAAAAGCAGTGCCTTCTTCTCGCTTCCGCGCTGGTCTGGGCGGTGCGCGCTCGGCCGGCTCGAGGTCCTACGCCGCAGCAAGGTAGCGCGCGTACTAATTACGCGCGCCGTGTTAATTTCTCAGCCCGGGGGCCGATTGAGTTCGGGAAGGGCCCAAAGAACTCGCCCTCATCGCGGGCGTCCCTTCCTCACGTCGTTTGCGGGGGAGGACGGGTGGTCCTCCCGATCTCGGGCCTTGAATTTGGGGTGGTGAATCTGCCACCTCACGTGCGGTAGTCCCGTCGTGCGCGCGGCGCCGGCGCGCGCCGGCGCCGGCGCCGCGCCGTCGTCGTCGTCGTCGTCGTCGTCGTCGTCGTCGTCGTCGTCGTCGTCGTCGTCGTCGTCGTCGTCGTCGTCGTCGTCGTCGTCGTCGTCGTCGTCGTCGTCGTCGTCGTCGTCGTCGTCGTCGTCGTCGTCGTCGTCGTCGTCGTCGTCGTCGTCGTCGTCGTCGTCGTCGTCGTCGTCGTCGTCGTCGTCGTCGTCGTCGTCGTCGTCGTCGTCGTCGTCGTCGTCGTCGTCGTCGTCGTCGTCGTCGTCGTCGTCGTCGTCGTCGTCGTCGTCGTCGTCGTCGTCGTCGTCGTCGTCGTCGTCGTCGTCGTCGTCGTCGTCGTCGTCGTCGTCGTCGTCGTCGTCGTCGTCGTCGTCGTCGTCGTCGTCGTCGTCGTCGTCGTCGTCGTCGTCGTCGTCGTCGTCGTCGTCGTCGTCGTCGTCGTCGTCGTCGTCGTCGTCGTCGTCGTCGTCGTCGTCGTCGTCGTCGTCGTCGTCGTCGTCGTCGTCGTCGTCGTCGTCGTCGTCGTCGTCGTCGTCGTCGTCGTCGTCGTCGTCGTCGTCGTCGTCGTCGTCGTCGTCGTCGTCGTCGTCGTCGTCGTCGTCGTCGTCGTCGTCGTCGTCGTCGTCGTCGTCGTCGTCGTCGTCGTCGTCGTCGTCGTCGTCGTCGTCGTCGTCGTCGTCGTCGTCGTCGTCGTCGTCGTCGTCGTCGTCGTCGTCGTCGTCGTCGTCGTCGTCGTCGTCGTCGTCGTCGTCGTCGTCGTCGTCGTCGTCGTCGTCGTCGTCGTCGTCGTCGTCGTCGTCGTCGTCGTCGTCGTCGTCGTCGTCGTCGTCGTCGTCGTCGTCGTCGTCGTCGTCGTCGTCGTCGTCGTCGTCGTCGTCGTCGTCGTCGTCGTCGTCGTCGTCGTCGTCGTCGTCGTCGTCGTCGTCGTCGTCGTCGTCGTCGTCGTCGTCGTCGTCGTCGTCGTCGTCGTCGTCGTCGTCGTCGTCGTCGTCGTCGTCGTCGTCGTCGTCGTCGTCGTCGTCGTCGTCGTCGTCGTCGTCGTCGTCGTCGTCGTCGTCGTCGTCGTCGTCGTCGTCGTCGTCGTCGTCGTCGTCGTCGTCGTCGTCGTCGTCGTCGTCGTCGTCGTCGTCGTCGTCGTCGTCGTCGTCGTCGTCGTCGTCGTCGTCGTCGTCGTCGTCGTCGTCGTCGTCGTCGTCGTCGTCGTCGTCGTCGTCGTCGTCGTCGTCGTCGTCGTCGTCGTCGTCGTCGTCGTCGTCGTCGTCGTCGTCGTCGTCGTCGTCGTCGTCGTCGTCGTCGTCGTCGTCGTCGTCGTCGTCGTCGTCGTCGTCGTCGTCGTCGTCGTCGTCGTCGTCGTCGTCGTCGTCGTCGTCGTCGTCGTCGTCGTCGTCGTCGTCGTCGTCGTCGTCGTCGTCGTCGTCGTCGTCGTCGTCGTCGTCGTCGTCGTCGTCGTCGTCGTCGTCGTCGTCGTCGTCGTCGTCGTCGTCGTCGTCGTCGTCGTCGTCGTCGTCGTCGTCGTCGTCGTCGTCGTCGTCGTCGTCGTCGTCGTCGTCGTCGTCGTCGTCGTCGTCGTCGTCGTCGTCGTCGTCGTCGTCGTCGTCGTCGTCGTCGTCGTCGTCGTCGTCGTCGTCGTCGTCGTCGTCGTCGTCGTCGTCGTCGTCGTCGTCGTCGTCGTCGTCGTCGTCGTCGTCGTCGTCGTCGTCGTCGTCGTCGTCGTCGTCGTCGTCGTCGTCGTCGTCGTCGTCGTCGTCGTCGTCGTCGTCGTCGTCGTCGTCGTCGTCGTCGTCGTCGTCGTCGTCGTCGTCGTCGTCGTCGTCGTCGTCGTCGTCGTCGTCGTCGTCGTCGTCGTCGTCGTCGTCGTCGTCGTCGTCGTCGTCGTCGTCGTCGTCGTCGTCGTCGTCGTCGTCGTCGTCGTCGTCGTCGTCGTCGTCGTCGTCGTCGTCGTCGTCGTCGTCGTCGTCGTCGTCGTCGTCGTCGTCGTCGTCGTCGTCGTCGTCGTCGTCGTCGTCGTCGTCGTCGTCGTCGTCGTCGTCGTCGTCGTCGTCGTCGTCGTCGTCGTCGTCGTCGTCGTCGTCGTCGTCGTCGTCGTCGTCGTCGTCGTCGTCGTCGTCGTCGTCGTCGTCGTCGTCGTCGTCGTCGTCGTCGTCGTCGTCGTCGTCGTCGTCGTCGTCGTCGTCGTCGTCGTCGTCGTCGTCGTCGTCGTCGTCGTCGTCGTCGTCGTCGTCGTCGTCGTCGTCGTCGTCGTCGTCGTCGTCGTCGTCGTCGTCGTCGTCGTCGTCGTCGTCGTCGTCGTCGTCGTCGTCGTCGTCGTCGTCGTCGTCGTCGTCGTCGTCGTCGTCGTCGTCGTCGTCGTCGTCGTCGTCGTCGTCGTCGTCGTCGTCGTCGTCGTCGTCGTCGTCGTCGTCGTCGTCGTCGTCGTCGTCGTCGTCGTCGTCGTCGTCGTCGTCGTCGTCGTCGTCGTCGTCGTCGTCGTCGTCGTCGTCGTCGTCGTCGTCGTCGTCGTCGTCGTCGTCGTCGTCGTCGTCGTCGTCGTCGTCGTCGTCGTCGTCGTCGTCGTCGTCGTCGTCGTCGTCGTCGTCGTCGTCGTCGTCGTCGTCGTCGTCGTCGTCGTCGTCGTCGTCGTCGTCGTCGTCGTCGTCGTCGTCGTCGTCGTCGTCGTCGTCGTCGTCGTCGTCGTCGTCGTCGTCGTCGTCGTCGTCGTCGTCGTCGTCGTCGTCGTCGTCGTCGTCGTCGTCGTCGTCGTCGTCGTCGTCGTCGTCGTCGTCGTCGTCGTCGTCGTCGTCGTCGTCGTCGTCGTCGTCGTCGTCGTCGTCGTCGTCGTCGTCGTCGTCGTCGTCGTCGTCGTCGTCGTCGTCGTCGTCGTCGTCGTCGTCGTCGTCGTCGTCGTCGTCGTCGTCGTCGTCGTCGTCGTCGTCGTCGTTCGGAGCTGAATTTTCCTAAGTCCGCGATACGATTTAAATTCGGAGGTGATTTTCTTCTAAGTCCGCGATACGATTTAAATTCGGAGCCGATTTTCTTCTAAGTCCGCGATACGATTTAAATTCGGAGGTGATTTTTTTCTAAATCCGCGGTCGATTTAAATGATTTTTTTCTAAGTCCGCGGTCGGACAGAAATTCGTCGTTAATTCGATTTTAAAGTTTCAGTCTATGCTCGGGCAGAGATTCGGTGTGGGCAGATCTAATTTTCGGGGCGCACTGCATACTTGTCGATACCTTTTTGTCTGTTTATATGATTGGGTCCTTTGTCTTTTGATTGAGCGATGGTAGGGGTAGTACGCACGTGATCTTCGACTCCCTATCTCATGTTAGAGGAGGACACCGCACTTTTCAGGTCGCGCGTGGCTCCCGGCCCCCGCGCCTGTCCCTTGCCCTGGCTCCACATTTACGACTTCCGCTTTCGTCAATGTCTTCTCGATGTTTCGACCAGGTGTTCACGCTTTTCGTTGGAACGATTTAGTTGCTGCCTTATTTGGACCTCTTCGCTTATAAGTTTATAAGTTTGCTATAGAATACATTATCTGAGTCCTTGCCGTGTTTTTTAAGTGGTTTCGCGGGCGACAAGAATGAATTATTAACAAGATCGCGTTGACCCGGATTTGAATTTACAGACTGTAATTCTCGAATTTGTTGTTGCGAGTTCATCTTCGCTTGTCGTTGCTAATACGCGTTGTTATAAATTTCGTATAAAATTGCAGCTCCATATTCTCGCGGGGCCGTATCTTAACTTTCTTAATTATTCAAGATTATGCGACGTCATCTGTATCTAACTGTGTGAATCCCAATTTTATAAACTGTTAAACCTTCCACCATTTTGTTTATATTAACAAGTATCCTACCGAATGTTATAATTTTCAAAAGTTATTCATATCTAGGTGTACGGATCCCGATTTTATAAACTATTAATCCTTTTACCATTTTCTTATGTTAACAAATTATCCTACCGAATGTTATAACTTTTAAAAGTTATCCGTTTTTAAATGTATGAATCCTAATTTTATAAACTATTAATCCTTTTACCATTTTCTTATGTTAACAAATTATCCTACCGAATGTTATAACCTTTAAAAGTTATCCGTATTTAAATGTATGAATCCCGATTTTATAAACTATTAATCCTTTTACCATTTTCTTATGTTAACAAATTATCCTACCGAATGTTATAACTTTTAAAAGTAATCCGTATTTAAATGTATTAATCCCGATTTTATAAACTATTAATCCTTTTACCATTTTCTTATGTTAACAAATTATCCTACCGAATGTTATAACTTTTAAAAGTTATCCGTATTTAAATGTATGAATCCCGATTTTATAAACTATTAATCCTTTTACCATTTTCTTATGTTAACAAATTATCCTACCGAATGTTATAACTTTTAAAAGTTATCCGTATTTAAATGTATGAATCCCGATTTTATAAACTATTAATCCTTTTACCATTTTTTATGTTAACAAACTATCATGGTGAGTTATATAATTCTTAACAGTTGTTCATGGACAATTTAGTCGTTTTTGCCTCTTTATCTTACGGGGCTCCGTCTTTTGAGTTCCAAAGGTTCCTTGAGACATTGATTATTTCGTCTTGTTGCATTCTCTTATTCTTTAATCTGTGCATTTACAGGGGTCTTCAAGAAAAGCGGAAGAATAGGTTTAGTTATCTGGCCAGACTATAACTCCATTACGCACAAATCATGATTTCCGAGACGAAAAATGAAACAACGATTTTGGTGGAACGTAGGGCATTCACCCGGTGTTCTCATAATCTTCTAGCTCTCAGGGCTAAGTAGATTTCTTTTATTTCCCTTTTTTGTAACCACAGGCGGGTTCGGTTGCAACGAGTGATCGAGGATCGTTAAGAGGCGTGGTAACGCAAGGCCAGCGGCTGACGGTCGATAACCGACCCGCCCAGTTGCCTCTAGTTTCGTCTATCGCCGCTCGCTCGAGTGGCGTAGGTGATCTTTTCTAGAGAGCTTAGTGTTTTGAAAAATCGGGCCCTGTTGTACCATCATCCGCACTCTTTTACCTCGACTGACCCAGCGCTATCTGTTAACAGATATTGTAGTTTCCGGGGCCTGCAGGGACCGTTGCTCGTATAATTGTTTACCGAATGCCCCCCCCCCCCCTTTTCCAGAAGTCTCGAAACCCATGACTGAACTAAGAGTTCGAATAGCGCGAAGTTACGGCCTGACGTAACACCTCCCCCCTTAAAACGATTATTAGGATGAAAGACTAATAATCGAACGTACGCCTATGGGGGTGATGGGGTGTTTCCGCCCTTCTTGAATTTACCAAAAAAAAAAATTTTGTTGTTGTAATCATTTCATACCTGTTAATGACCGGTTCGCGTGAGCTCTTCTCTCTTTTTGCGATTTTCTTTGATGTAATTATTTTTGATTAAGAGAATCAATTTCTCGTTTTGCCTTTGGAATTCATAAGTGGGTAACCTCTACGAAGGCACGTGTCAGTTTCCTTTTTTTTCTCAATTTCGCTTATTCAAGAGTATTAGATTTTCCCTGGACTTTCCGTGATCTATCATTGTGTATCTGGTTGTACGTGTTCATATCGTTCTGATTGTCGTGTTTGGGTATTCCCTCGTAAATATTTGCAATTATATTTTAATTAGTATATTCAAAACGCATTATTACTAGGTTTTCCCTACCTATAAGTGTACTGCGAGTAGATTCCCCTTTTCTTCTCTTCTTCTGTCTCCCTTTTTTCTGGAGTTTTAATTTTTTTCCTCTCTTTTTTTTATTTGTTTGTTAATTCAGTTAGAGTGTTATCGTTCAAAATGTAACCTAGGTGAGTTTTTTTTCTCAGTATAACAATTAGCCTCATTTCTTTGTGTTTTTTTTTGTTTGTTTTTTTTCCTATGCGGTCTTATGTCAAATTAATCAGAATTAGGTGTGAAATCGCACCTGACTATATACTTAACTAATGCCCTAATTAATCCGATGTTCTTAAAATTAAACCTACCTAATGCAACATATCTACGTCATATAATAATCTAAGGAGGGTGTTTCCTACGGTCTTGAAGTTGCACGGGTGATGATGGTGGCTTCTGGTCACGGGGCGTCTTCTTTGGATTCTCATCATCGATGTTGGCAGGTCAATGACTTGTTGGAGATGTCTACCTGATGTCTTCGTCTAGAGTCTGCGTCGTTGATAGTGGATAGAAACTCTCGACGTCAGCAGCGATCGTTTTTCGTTCGGGCGTGACACTGGGTGTCACGGCTGTTTTGATGAGTCGCGACGAGGAGGTGAAAATTCCGTCTCTCTTTTTCTTATTGGGTTGCCATTACCAGATGTGTCCGAGAGCGCGATGACTGCTTCTCCGCTGACAGGTATGAATGGCTTCCGGACTTCAGGCCCCTTGCGTTCGTGTTGCCCGTGCCTCGCGCGTGCCTGGGATAGCCCTCTTAGCCTCAGGTGACTAGGTGACTCATCTTGTAATCCCATTATTCAATCGACCTAATGTGGCTTAATCTGGACTATCTAATGGTAACAAACGAATTAATAGGTGAATTTACACGCGCGTTTATTCGTTCCTCTTTTTTTGAAATTTTTTTTTTTCGTCTCCCTCCTTTTTTTTGATAGTTCATTTTCTTTTTGTTAATTGATGTCTATTTGTTCTGTGTTTCCATATTAATATTATTGATTATTATTAATATAGATATATATATATATATGTTTTTTTTTCTTTCTTCCATTGACACACAAAAAATAATAATAAACATTTTTTTCTTTGTTAAGTAATGCACTAGTGTAAATCATTCGTAGTCGTCTCAAGATGTTGCCTTTAAGATCATTTTAGATCTAACCCCAGGAAATCGGTTAACTTCAGTTATAGCAAGAATCATTTTTACTCACGAGTTTGTCGGTGATACGTACGGTCTTAACCAGATGGGGGTGGAAATATTGTTCAGTACTCTCTTACGTCGTAGACGGAGTTGAGGTAGGTTATGAGTAAATGTGCGAGTTCGAAATCATCGTTCGTCACGAGGGTGGCGGTTTTGTTTAGGGTACTTGGTCCTTCGTTTGGTGAGGTGTAACCTGAACCTTGGTTTGTGGCATTCGTTGCGGCCCGTACGTCTCCGAGCGCACTCAGTATTTCCTCCGTTTTTGAATAAAGATTATTCAGTATTTCGGCGACTTCCTCTCCGCTTAGGCATGGCAGTGGTGGTGCATCTGTAGTGGATTTAATGAGAGACTGCAAGGCCTCTTCCGGTGCTGGAACCTCGCATGATTTCTTCGTAGAGGGTTGAGGGTCCGGGATTTTCTCCGGGTTTGCGCGATCGTCGTGTTTTGATGACGCCTTCACAGTTGCCATTGAACCTGTTCCTTTGTGACTTCGGAGTACTCTATTTGATGGGGGAACATCAGGTCGTGATTTTTTCGTAGGTTTATTACGGTGACTCTTGGTGGGTGAGGGGCGCTTCCTTCCTTCGCGCGGGGACATGATGTAGGCCTAAGATTATATAGATTCATTTATTATTTATTATTCTACCATTAGTGCATCATTCTCCACAATTTTCCGTGTGCACCATGAAGATCATCGTTCTATAATTAAAATTCTTGAATTAATTCTACAATTACAGGTATAATGAAGCAGCGAACGTTTTTAGCGAACTAATCTTATCTATGACATTAACATAACCGATTGTAAACATAAGATATTATTTTTTTGTTTTGTTTTGTTTGTATTTTTACTGTTAAATCCAAGATATATAATTATTTGTTAATTTGAATATCGTTTTTTTTTTTTTTATCATCGTTTTTTTCAGGTTAATTGTGACTTAATACATATATATATATATTTTTTTATGAATCTTTTTTTTTCTCGTAAATTTTTTTTCAATAAAATTTTTCTTCTGGCTCAACGATCGTTTCCTTTTTTCCTTCAAGGAATGTTAGGTTGTTTTCTGTCTCTGCTAAGGTCGGGTGGGGTGGGTGAGTCATGTCTCAAATCTGGGTACATTTTACTGCTTTCTACCGTGTTAACTGCAGTACTGGGGTCCGTGATTTTCGTGTTCTTTGTCTTGCGTTTTTCGGTTGACGGCGCGGTGGTGATAGTGTGTGGAGCCGCATTGGGCATTCCCGTTGCCCAGACGAAGGATAATGGTTGTGTCAATTGGTTTTTCATAAAGTAAGGGTTATATTGTGGAGGCAAACAATTTTCAGAAAAGGTTTGAAACGTTGGGGGAGTATAGCCGGGAGCGGCTTCGGGCTGATTTGCCTCTCTATTTTCGGGTTCACGTACATTGTACATAACGGCCACGTCGTTTAATGGATTCTCGTTAGAGTCGTCTCCCTTAGATTTTTTTCTTACTACTTTTTCGCTTTTTCTACCTGGAGCTGACGGTTCTCCGTTGGGTTTCTCGGGTTTTCCAGAATTACTTGGTCGTCGACTCAAATGTAAAAGCAGATTAGTGACAGAGTCCCAAACTGCTCCTAAAAGATATATAGACCAACCGTATACAGTATGTAATGTATATCCGTGGATAATAGTGTCAAAAATGAGTTTAATAATGCGGCAAATTAATAGAAGTCCAATTAATCCGGCGCTGATATTTCCGAAAATGGATAGATATTTCCACGTTTTTTCCCAAGTGGACTGAATAATTTTTGTGACAGATGCATCATCGAGTAAATTAGAGATAGAACCTCCTTGCATGATAGTGGGTTGACCAGATATTCCTCGAGCTACTGAATTTAATATAGCCGGGCGTTCGGCGGGGAACATTATATGGTCCCTTAGCTCGTCGAGGTCTTTCTGTGTGTATATGCCACTGGTGGCGAGACTGTGTGGGTTTCTGTATTGCCAGGTAGGCGCCGTGAGCGGTTTTACGACTGCGGGCGGCATGGCACGCACGGGGTCCGTGCCCATGCTATACCAAACGCCGTCTAGCATATACATAGGTGATACCAAGCGATTGCACGTGACTTGCAGTCCCATTTTTGTCAAAATATGAGTTCTAGGTGAAAAATAATATGTATTATTTCCGATGTAAACTGGTAGTTGATCATAGCACTCTTTAGTCTGATGGATTTTTACGTCGATTGGGATGCATTTAATTATGTGTACGACTTCTCCGGCCGGAAGAGCCATATAACCGGGTCCTTTCATTATATTGTAAGCGAATTCGTCGGGAGAGCGCCTAGCGATGGTGAGGGCATTTTGAAGGACCTGACGCTCGAGATTGCTTTTTTGCGTTAATATATCATGGTACATATGTTTGAGTTCCGTACGAATGTGTTTTTCGACATATACGAATTTGGAATTCATGTATGCGAACAAATCTAAATTGTTTACAGAGATCAATTCTTTTTTTATAAACGGATTTCCTCTTTCCGTGGGTACAATAATTAATTTGGGGTGTTCAGTGCGAATTAAAGTGTATCCACAGACGTGCGTCGCGCCCTTGGCGGTAAGTGCGAATACAATTTCCCCTTCGGTCATGGAATATACTATTTGTTTAAAATTAGTGTGTATGTCTGTTGTTTGATCGGCATTTCCTTCGTATAGCAAGCCGTATCTGTCTGTTTTACATGCGTTTTCCGGGAGAGGATCCCAATACGTGTTTCCTCCGTCCACGTCGTCGCATTGTCCTTCGTTTAAATTACACCGTGTGCCCGAACGTAAATGTACTTTGTTGGCGTCAACATTTACTTCGGCCGTATAATCTCTCAAAGATATTTTTACCGTCCCCTTTACTATTACATTATCCCAATTACCGTAGGGATCGGAGTAATAAACTCCTTGACATTTGCCGTTTGAATCTAGGCTACCGCTAATTGACACGGGCCTGGAGGTAGTATGGTTCGCTTTTATTCCAACGATTTCAGTATTTCCGATTTTTATATTTCCCTGGCGATGCATTTGTCAGCAGCGATCTAGTGATATGTCGTCGACATAGGCATATTCACCGTTAGGTACGTCCATGGTGTGTGAGAACATTCCGCATTTTTTTATCGTGCGCAGAATTTCGACTTTGCATTGTATTACGTGTATTGACCCGTATTGGTTGATTTGCACTAATTGTATGTAAGTTTTAGTAACATTAACCTCGGGTTGAGGAATATTGCATTCCCCTACTTCCAATAAAGATAAGGTGGTGATGTTGCTTGAGGCTCCTCCGCAGTCGTAGCCAATCAGGGCGTCCGCGGGGAGTAGGAGGCGGTACAGAAGTAGTATTGCTACGCTCCATAGCTCCCTCCTTGTCGGACTCATCTGTAATATGCCGTTAAAACACACCTTTACCCTTTTCCTCTTTGGCTACCTGGGTTCCGAATATTTTGTCGCGCGCGTTAGCTTTTCTCGCCGTCTATCCCTTCTCTCCATTTTTTTCATGGTTCTACCTGCCCAGTGAGTCGTGGCGTGTGGGAGTTTAGTGGGTAAAAAAAAAATTGTGATGAGTGGGGAAAAAGCTGTCGTGAAGTTTTCTTCGTTAAGAAAATTTTAAATCAATGTCAATCTCGTTTCTTTCGTCAGAAAAGTAACAACTCAAAAAAAATGGCTTCATCGTGCTCTTCGTCCGTTGCGTCCGGAGCTAGCTCCGAATACGACGGTAAGTTGTAGTTTGCAATATTAACAACCTTGTCATTGTTTGTTTTATTAATATTTGTATGTGTTTTCTTTTTTTTCAGTGGGATTCGCCGTCTCTGCGGAGGACAAAAAATGGATCGAGGAGAAGAGGGCGGCTTTGGCTGCCCACATCAAGCCGAGGCAGCCGCTCCCCACGCATCCAGAGGCCAGGGTGCCAGCTATCATCGGTAAGTATCGTTGACAGATATTTAATATAATATCTAAGGAATATTTTTCCTTGTTGCTTTGTTTTTCCAGATCTCGACCGGCGTCCTCGGTACCCAGGACTGTGCAGGTACCATTGCTGGCACCACGTTGATGAAATCACCGTGGTGCTCAATACGTACACTGGGGTACGCAAGTTCCGTGATAATTGGGACGAGATGGCGTCCCCGCTCCCATTGACGGGCCGGTGCGTCCGGTGCGAGCTGGGCGAGCCCTCGCAAGTTCGTCGCCAACCCGGGTTCGTGGACCGGGACGGCAACGTCCGGTTGGTGTACGACACCCGAGGACATCGCGACGACCACTATTTGGCCCTCGAGTGATTTTTATAAAAAAAAAATTTCTTTTTTTTTTTCGTTTTATTTTTATTATTAAGGTTTCTTTTTTTTGTATTAGATTTAAAAATAAAAAAAAATTCACTTTAATCCTCGGCGTGTTCGTGTAAATTTTCTTTGCGAAATTCCCTTACCCTTTATTTCTAAGTATGGCAAGATGGTTCTGCCCACTTGCCGATGCGGTTTTTCTCTTTCGGTTGGTTGCTGGAGATTGTTGGTCGGATTTCGTCGGTCGGGTCGGTTGGTCGTTCGGTTGGTCGATTGGTCGGTCGGTCAGTTGGTCGCTCGGTTGGTCGGTTTTTCCTCGCGAGGTGAAGCCGCAACAGCGTTCTGCGGGGTGTCCACGCGGGTAAGGATTACTGCCTCTGAGTGCTCTTGCACTCGTTGTTTTGTTGGTGGGTTTTTTTTTGTTCTCTCTCTCTTTTTTTTTCAGTTCTCCGAACAGCATAGTTCGTTGAGAACAAAAGAACATGCCTTATTCCCTTCTTTTCTCCCCCTTTTTTTTTCCTAGGTAGGAGTTAGCGGCGGTCCGTGACCCGGTCCGTGACCCAGTCCGTGACCAGATGAAATGCTCATCTCAACGATGAGGGATGTCCCCCCCCTTATTTTTATTTTCAACCTTTCTTTTTCTTTCTTATATATATTTTTCTTTTTCTCATTTTTTTTCTTGTGCCACAAAAAAGGGTTGAAAGATACGACCTTCGTGGGTGACTATCATTATCCACAGTATAATAAACTTAGTAATTTTCTTTATTATTTTATCGTTTCGTATGAGAAGTAATTTATAGATTCGAGGGAAAAAATCCAAATTGGAATTAAAATTTTATGTATTACTTTACCTTAAAAATGTTGGACAAATTTAAAAAAACTGAGTTCAGATACTTATAGATTAATACAACGAGATCTGGGAAACATTGCCAAAATGAATTAAACAATTTTATCACCCAAGTGCACATTGAATGTACGAATTTTGTGGGTGACAATTGATTTTATATTTTTTTTTCTTAATTTTTTTTGTTTTTGTAATTTATGAGGAAGGAATTGTGTAAGGACTCACAATGACCCAAATGGTCGAGCGGTAAAGGACCTGACTCGCAACCATGGGATTGTGGGTTCGAATCCCGGAGTTAGTTTTTTTTTCTCTTTTTTTTCATTTTTTTTTTTTCAATATATGCATAAAAACTTCCAACACCGGTATATTAATTTTAACACAAGAAAAATCCTTCTCTTTTTTTTTGTGTGTGAGCATACTTTCTCCCTTTTTCTTTCTTCCCTCCTTATTTTTGTTTTCATTGACAGTCTGGGGGAGGTGGCGGTAACATAGGCGGGGGTTGAGTCATACAGTCGGATAAAACTCCATGGTTCATGGCCATGTAGATCGGTTCCTCTGGGTTTAACATTGGCGTGACCTCGCCCTCCCTTTGACGATAAGAGATTGAATTTGTGGGTTCGGTCGCCGATGTGCGTCGGGTTAATCGCCTCAGAGTTTCGGAGTCGACGGGCCTGGGTGTACCCGGGACGCTGTATATTACTTCATTGAATCGCACATTAAATTCTGGGTCTAATGCGCGACGATAGCTGATAGTGTCTTCAGTCGCTACTATCCTTCGTTGTGCATTACACTACATATGGATTATTAACGTTCCGACTAGTGATGAGAAGAGTAAAATCACGATGACTGGTACCGTAATTATAGCGGATTGGCTCTTTAGCCGAATTATTCTTGCCATTTCTTTCTTCCGCTCTGATTTAAATCCTTCAAGATTTGCTATCAATTCCTTTAGCGTTATTTCGTACCGAAATCCGTTTGTCTCGCGGACCCATAGAGGTCTGTACACTTGGGGTATTATCGCGTCTAATTCTTTTTGGTAATCGGTGATGTCTGGGAACAATGATGTAATGTTTAACGTGGCTGCCGGTACATATTGGTCCTCGAGGGTGGCTCCGGCTTCTCGTGTGGCTATAAGACTGGTGTAATTAGTGTGCCCAGAGCACCCTTCACGTAGCTGAATAATTCCCCTTCCTGCGATTGGTATCATTTGTGTGTGGTTTCCACAGACGATCTCCATTCGTTCCCTGTCAGGGAGATAAAATAACCAGCGGTTGGTCTTTCCAAATCGTTTCCAATGTGGGGCTTCATTTCTAACCAATTTTATGTCGCAAAAACTGTAGATTTGGCGCAGATTTCCAGTGATTATCAATGTTTCGCAAATCGGCGAAAGTGTTATGTCGAAGATTGGTTTGAAGGGAACGCACACTTTGTAGTCCTTGTGAGAGAAACAGTTGTTCAGTTCTCCCTTGGAAAACTCCATATATTTCTTATGTTCCCATGACAAAATTATCATTGGCGTTTTCGGTTGTATGAACTCGGCTACTAGCGTATTTTCCCCGAGAAATTGCGTTGTGGGGTAAGGGTGTAGTCTGAACAGAGAGTACGCGTTCGGCTCTATTAGGGGAATGTGCATTATAATTATGATTTTTCCGTCTTGGTAACTTAAGGTGATTCGCGACATTCTTATCAGTGCTTCCGGTCCGTCGTTGAGTGCTACGGGGAACGTTAACGACTGGCCCGAAGTGGCAAAATCCTGAGCGACCTTTTCCAAAGTCTCGTGACTTAATAATTCTGGGTGAAGCAATCCCATTTTTGTAAAATGTATAATGTCGATTATAGTCTCTATGCTGGATAAATAGGCCTCGAGGACCAGTTCCACGCTGTTCTTCCATTCGAGCATACTCAAAACGTAATCCTCCACGGATTGCTCGGTTAAACTGCGGTTCGCGTTTAATGTGGCCCATGCTTTATTATGGAGTATTTCCATTGCTTCTAATTGTTCCCCGATGACGCGATATTCTGATTTCACTATGTGCGTCTGGTCGTTCGTTAGCCTTACCATTCCATCTTTGCTGACATTAGCTTTCTCGAATTCGGTTTCAATCAATTTTGCTATAGTTTCGGGCATTTCTTCGAATAATGGTCCTCTAGTTATTTTTTCGTTGCTCGAAGATATTCTACGTAGGTCAACCAGAGTTTTTCCTTTTAATTTGTGTAGGAGGTTGAAATTGCTCCTAATTAATTTCGCTTTGTATTTCAAATCCTTTTTATTAACGAGTGAGGTGCACAGGTCAAATAAAAACATCCGACATTCTTCCTCCACCGTGTCCAAGGATAGATGCAAGAAAGTAGGCCGTCGGTTTTCGATCGGTCTTAAATCGAAGAACGTTACCAATTTCCATTCGTCTCGCGCCAAATACACATCTTGCAATTTCTCGTAGTACAGTCCGGCGTCATTTTTGATATGTTGGATCTCGAATTCCGGCGACCCGAGGCATCCTCCAAATAGGAGCAAGAGCAGCAGATGGTACATTGTTGCTTGCCTTTAATCATAAATATTCAGAAATAATGAGGTCTTTGTCCTCTAGTTCCTTCTCTTTTTATTCGTTTTTATTTTTTTTTTTTCGTTGGGATTTATTTATTTATTTATTTATTTTTATGTTAATTTCGCGTTAATTTTTCGTGTTAAGTTTCCGTGCTTAATTTGATTTTGGTTTCCAATATCGGCCGTTTATTGTTTTATTAGTTGTATATGAATATTTGTATTTTCACGTGTAGTTATTTTTCGGCTTCCATTATTCGGTTATTCAATCCGTTACGTGTCGTCCGGTCGTGTTTGATCGGTTGGTCTCGGTAGGTCAACGAATCGGTGAGTCGGTGCATCGTACCAAGATAGGTGCCGAGAAGGGTTAGGTACTTTCCTAAGTTTTTATCCAGGCGGGCGGGTACATTTTGGTAGTTAAGTGGGGATTGATATCCCAGAGTAACTCCGATATTTTTTTTCCCAGTTCATTTATTCGTGATTGTTCCTTAGAGACGATTCCATCGTAGCATCTTTGAAGACATTATTTTTTTTTCCTTACATCCACCTTTTCTCTTCTCGTTTTATCCTTTTTTCAAACAAATAAGATGACTACCTTGGTGTTAGAAAATTTGAAGAGATATCTCGTGATTACCCTGGACTCACTGGGGGACAGTCAACATTTCTCGAGCCCTTGTGAAAGTGACGGGCGGGGAGACGTGTGGCGAGGCGATGTCATTAGTGTCTCTCGTGGGTTGCAGCGCGTTGTAAATCAGCTGATGTGAGTAAAAATGCGTATATTATTATTATTTTTATTACCCTTTTTCTCTCCCTTTTCCTTTTGTGTTTTGATTAATTATGGTATTTTTATAGCGTTGTTGATTTTATTTTTAAGCGTTTTCTTTTTTTTTCTGTGAATAGTTGGGAGGACGACTTTTTTACCGGCACTTTTAATTTACGCAATCTCTTCGGGATGGAACCCATGTCGCACCGATTGGAGGTCGGGAGAGCTTCGTTCTGGGTCCCTGAACTTTATGACCTTGATGGGCCTTATCTGTCCGTTCGGACCTGGGAACCATGGACCCAGGACATGATTGATTATCTTTTGGTCCTGTTGGATGAGGATACCTCGCTATTACAGGCCATTCAAACAGTGGTCCACGTGCGGCGTGTGTCGAAGAGACAAAGCGAATTCGAGTGAGTTGAATCGATAAACTTTCCTGCAGATGTATATTTTTTTTTTCACGATGGAAAAATTATTATTATTATTGTTTTTTTTTGTTCAGCCTGTTTTCTAGTGAGGGCCTTGGGGACGATCCTTTGGGACTTCTCAGGTTATTTGGTCATCGTTCGTTGCTGGACCATGGAAAAGAGGTGGGAAAAAGATTCCTGGTTCTCTCTCCTTTTTTGTTTTGTTTTAATTGCATCTGGATTGCATTCGTTAATTGAGGGAATTTTTCGCCCCCTTTTTTTTCTAGCTCGTCAAGGGTATTCGGGGACGGCGTAGCCACCGAAGGTCCGTGTTTATTGCTCACTCTTCACCCTTTTGGTAGTGGGTAATGTTATTACGAAAATCTTTTTCGAGGTATCAATCGTTGTGGTCGCTATATAATTTTTTTGTTTTGTGGGTTTTTTTTATAACTTTCCGTATTTCTGTTTGATTGCAGGAACTGGTGTTTGCCGATGAGTATTTATGCGTACTCTTTTTTTTGTTTTGAATTTTCGCGACACGAAACTTGTACTTTGTAAAAATAAAGAGTGACATTTTTACTTGAAACCGTCTTCTCGTGTTTTTTCCATTGTCAAGTTAACACCGAAGGAAGTTTTTTTTTTTGTTTAATGGTTTGCAACCTTTTTTTTTACGATAAAAAAATGCGTTTTGACTTCCTTTCGTGTTAGCTTCTCCTTTATACCATAGTGCATTTCACGGTGTAATCTATTTTACGCTGACAGTGGTCGCATAATTTCTTGGTTCTGGCGCACTTTGCGCAGCTAGTCGAATGCATACACGGCAAAAACACTACGTTTATTTCCCGGGACTGACAGGTTTGGCATAACTCAGTTTCGGTTACTTCGGACGTGTCGGAATGACTGGAGGGTACGGGGGGCGAGTTCGATGCCGCGAGGCCGGGGGTCGGGGGTCGGTTGATTCGGGTGAATCTTGCTCTTCCGGTCGCGCGTGTATGGACCGTCCCGTTCAGCGCGGAGGACTTTCGTTTGTAATGACGTTCTTCGCGGGAAGACACCCGTTCGCGGGCGGAGACACCGCGGCTTTGATCTTCCTCTGATAGGGGAGTCGAACTACGGCTCGGGGAGACGCGAGGAGAGCCAATAGTCATGTAAAAAAATTGACAATATGGGAACCATCGGGCGTGCTGTTCCCAGGGATTATCAGTGGGTTTCCAGTTGCGAATTTTTCCTCCGCAGTGGAAACACATTACTTTGTCTTTTGTTCCAGTGTAGAAAAATCCTGCCATCGCAAGAGTATCGGGGTTTAGTATATTTCCGTGTTTTTTCGGCCAACCACTAAAACTGTCCTTTCTTTTCTTATATCCCTCGTAGTGCGGTTCTACTGGGTGTACATATTGTTTCAGAGTACCGAATCCGTCGAGCAGTTCGGGGAGCTCTGGTGTCTCTGCTTGCATGGAGTATGACGGGACTATACGTGGGTCAATGCCTATGGGCACATTTCCGCACGCGACTTTTCTTACAAATCGACAGTGCTCATGCTCTTTTTGATGTCTGACCATGGGGTCGTCGTTTTCCTCCCACGTAATGATCGTTGTTAAACAATCGAAACAGCTAACCGTATCTTCCCATCCCGTGTAGTAAAATCCTGCGGCGGCGAGAGCCGTGGGATTTATTATATGCAAATTCCATCTCCGAAAGCTGTCTAATCGCACTTGTTCAAATCGATATTTTTCGTGTATTGTTAGTACCGACATATTATTATTATTATTATTTTTTTTTTGTAGATATTTTCTTTTGATGTAATTTTATCCCGAAAATTCGTTAATTTTAGTGCATTAACCTTTCCCTGTGGTTAATTAAATTATATATATTTATATATTTTTTTCAATTCCTTCAAATGTTGTTATTTTGTTAATATTGGTTACGAAGTCGTATTTATTACTTGTTATAAAATTTTTTTCGCCCTTGATCCCCTTATTTATTATTTAAAATTCAACCGGTACTTTACCGTTTTTTTTTTCTTTTATTTTACTGGCACAATGTCATGAAGCTGTTTGCGGGATTCCGATTTTTCCGTGTGTTTTCTTTCGTCGCTACCTTTAAGAAAAAATATCGTTTCACTAACTTGAATAATCGATTTTATTATAGATACGTAAATTTGTTGAGACGTGGTGTTACTTTGTATGTTCACTATCGTAGTTTATTGTTGAATTATCATCCGTGTTTAAAGGAAAAATTATTAAATTCCTTTTTTACGACTTTTGCTGTGAGTTCGGTGGTCGTCCCCTTGATTTCTTTTTCGGGGCAATCGGTATCGTAGTTTCTACTATTTCGCGAACTAGTCCACTTATCGGTACGGGGTCAGACTGACAAGGTTCCGGCCCAAAATAAGGGGTGGTCATAAACAGAGATATTCTCAAAAAACTTTCGGCTTCTGTTTGAACGTCTGTCGAAGATTGTAGATAGCGGCAATTTGCTTGTCGAAAAGCGTGTTGTTGCGACGGGATGTCGTGAGCTCGCCAATTGCTCATCGTGAGGTTACAAAAGTAGCATTTTAATGTGTCATTTATTCTTGTGTAGAAAAACCCTGCTTTTGCCATTTCTACCGCTCTTATCGGTATACTCGCTGGCCAAGTAACGAAAGAGTGTATGCGAGTCATGAAATTCTCGTACAGTGGGTATATGGGATTCATCACCGGAGCGATCGTTAATGGGCCTTGGGGCGCCGCTGTTTCGGTGATGGGGACGGGCGGTTGTCCCGCTGAGGCGCTGGGTAGCCTAAAAGGGGGCTCGGGGAGAGGTACGTTACCACACGGGAGTCCTCTGATGAATCTACAATCACTCGAGCATTTCCGATGCACAATTTTGGGATCGTCGTCAGCTCTCCAGTTTCCAATTATTCTTCGGCAGCAAAAGCATTTAGTTAAATCCCCTGTACCCAGATAAATAAATCCTGCTGCGGCTAATTTACCCGGATCGGGATTAGCGACACGCCAATTTACAAAACTTTCAAGTCGTATCTGCTCGAAACAATAAGTGAAGTTACAACCGCTTATTGCCATGATTTAGCTTCCGAAATATTATACTTTTTTTTTTTAATAATTAATGTAATTAACAATTTAAATGATTGATTGTTTATATTGTTTTTCCTTCTCTCTTTTTTTTATTACTGCGACTCAGGATAGGCGTGTATGTGCATTAGGGTGTGTCAAAAAAAAAACATAATTTTTTTTTTTTTTTTTTGCGGCAAAAGTATGTATTTCGACCTTAATATACACCTCATATGCGGAAAACGCGCCAACATTTTTTTTATATTTTTTTTATTTGAAATTTCATATAAAAAAAGACCTCGTTTGAGGCACCTCTAAATATTATTTGCCAACGAATTCCTTTTACACATTCGTTTGTTAGGTCAACCACTGGAGTTGAAGCCATGAAGACTAAAGAAAAGTTCGATATTTAAAAATAATAAGGAGAAAAGGAAGAAAAAAATGATTATTTTTCTTCTAAGTAAGGAGAGGTGATTAAAATCATTATATGCTATAACATATACTCTAACTGCAACTGGAATATACGAAATATGAAAATGTATACGTTTTTGAAGTTAACTTTTTGAAAAACTTTTTGTTTTTGGCATTTTCTGCGAATTTTTTACTGTACTGTACTCTTTGCGCTTGCGGTCGAGGTGTGTTTTCGTAGAAGTCACCTTGTCGTACAAATATGTGAGCTCCCACTGCCAGCTGCCGTTAGTTAGAATTTGACCGAGCAACTGGAGTGACGCTGCCCGTGAGCACCGTCAAAGCTTTTTCATTCCCGACAAACAAAAGTGAACAGTGAGAAACAGAAAATCAAGTGCGAACGGGATGGCGACGAATATAACAGAACTTCAGTCGATCTACTTGATTGGCCCAGTGAAAGCTGAAATTGACGCATTTTATCTGCCTACAAATCGTGACGTATTGAAGCTGTTTTTTTATAAACACCGGTGTCTTAACCTCACGAAACGAAAAAGTGAGATTGCGACGATCGAAGACGTCGTAGATTTTTGGAGTAAAAATCCCGATTCAGCTGGGATACCAATATGCCGAAAATATAATTTGATCAGGAAACTCGAACGGCTTCACTCAGATTGGAAAAAAATTCAAAAAAATAAATCTCGAACAAATTCCGCCGCACAAAAGCTGCAAGAAGAACATTATACGAAAACTCTCGATGAACTGTTCGATATTGCCCGTACTGACGTTGAGGAGATACTGAACGAAGAGCAACGAGAATTTCTGAGGTCACAGAGGGCGAAAATCAACGTCGGATTTGAATTCCCGGAAAACACAACACTAATTCACAATTTCGCAGAGGACGACGTTATTGCTGCGAATCTTGTTGGGGGAATCGTCGCGGACGAAAACGATCACGGTATAAATATTTTTATTTTACATTTTCTTTCGAAAAATATGTTTTCAACTCGTGATTGCAACACTCGCGTTCGGCTCGTGCTGCATATTTCTTTTCTCGTTACTTTTTCATAGAGCAGAATTTTATATAGAAAAAAGGACATGGATATTTCGTATATGCGTTTAGAATTTTCTTCAATTTCTTTTCTCCGCCTAAAACTTCTTCCGTTGTTTTATTCCTTATTATTCGAAGGTTCATTTCACAGATTTGGAAACTTGTGACCCTGAATACTGCAAACTATCGCAAACTACGACTCAATCGTCGAATGTTTGTAGCTTAAAGCGGACTATATCCAATTTCTCGGACGAAATGAGATCCGCGGATGAACCTCAGATAAAAAAAATAAATATTATGACTCCGGCTCTCGCGAGCGCACTTGACCGTACGAACACGAGTAGCAGAAATGCAACGTATATTCTCGCTGCAGCTGCGTCTAGTTTTGGCGTTAACGTGAGGGACGTTAACATTAGTACGAGTACGATCCACAGAAGTCGAATAAGATTCAGGGAGGAAATTGCACAAAAGCTGAAAGCAGATCTTCGCGTAGCGACCTGCTTGGTGGTACACTGGGACGGGAAACTGCTGCCAAATACTGATGGTGCTGGGACTGTTGAAAGGTTACCGATAATAATATCTGGAGTCGGCACAGAACAGCTACTGAGCGTACCAAGTCTAACTTCTGGAACCGGAGAAAATCAGGCTACGGCTATTGTCAACACGTTGTACGACTGGAACCTCTCGCAGCGAGTTAAAGCAATGTGTTTTGACACGACAAGTACTAACACAGGTGAATGCGTACAAATTCTTCCTGAAACTGTCTACTATTGAATGAAGAATGTTATGTCCAATAAGAATAATAATAATAATAACCGCCCGTCCTTCCGATTGGGCGAGTGAGTTCATAAAGCTTTATAGTTGATATTAATAATAATAGTAATAATAAATAATAATAGTAATAATAATAAAAAAGAATACTAACAATGATAATAGAAAATATATTGTACAAAATATTAATAATGTATTTTCGCACTTACAATGTTTTTTAAAGGAGTTCGTAATGGCGCTTGCACTTTGGTGCAGCAGCAATTGGAGAAACCATTACTGCACTTGGCGTGTCGTCATCACATCTACGAATTTATTCTGAGAAGTGTCTTTGAGATTTATTGGCCTACGACAAGTGGTCCCACGATTCCAATGTTTAAACGATTCGAGCAAAATTGGGCGACAATTGACACTACGCTGTACGAGACAGGATTGGACGATGAATCTGTCGCGGAAATGCTTTCCGATAGAAAAAATGAAATTCTACGATTCATACACCACAGATTCAATGTATTATTATATTTTCTCTATATCTCCGTCTGCGTATTATTATTCTCTAATGACACTGAAGGAGAATAAAAAAATATATCTCTCTAATCATTGCAGGTGACACAGCCCAGGGATGATTACAAGGAGTTTTTGGAACTCGCTTGTATTTTTTTGGGTGATAC
Source organism: Pimpla rufipes (assembly GCA_963932165.1). Taxonomy (NCBI): domain Eukaryota; kingdom Metazoa; phylum Arthropoda; class Insecta; order Hymenoptera; family Ichneumonidae; genus Pimpla; species Pimpla rufipes. Next base: position 6,871,644 of record OZ010634.1, read on the forward strand.
ACCACCTAAAGGAGTTAGATGGAAGAAGCCTGGCGCTATGCACCACGCGCGATGGCTTTCGAAAGCTTTATATTCGTTGAAAATGTTTATGTTCCGACGACAATTTACCCTGAGAGCCCGCGAAGCGAACGGTCTACGACACGTTTGTGTTTTCATCGTCAACTTCTACGTCGAAGCGTGGTTCTCAGCTCAATCGGCTATTAAAGCTCCCAACCACGATTTGCAACAGTTACAACGTTTAATCGCGTACAAGAATGTAAACGCCGATATTTCAAAAGCAGCCCGTTCGAAACTCGCTGGTCATTTGTGGTATTTGTCCGATGAGCTAGCGTCTCTCGCCTTGTTTGACGACTCCGTACCGGCCGATGTAAAATCTAAAATGGCGCAGGCTATTCGAGAACGTGAATATGGTGAAAGAAATATACGGCCTACGATAAAGGAAAGAGAGTTCGAGTCATTGATAGCTAAAGACGTAAGTGACTTCATCACAAAAAGGTCACTTAATTTGTTTGTAGATTTTCAAGTTTCATACGAATTTCTCGACAAGGCTCCAGAAATGTGGGAGACTGACAAGAGCTATCAGGAGAGCCGATTGATTTTTGAGAATCTCAAAGTCGTCAATGATGTTGCTGAACGGGGAGTTGCGCTGATCGAAGAATTTAATAATTCTTTGACGAAAGACGAAAATCAGAAGCAGTACCTCCTCCAGGTTGTACGCAACCATCGGACAAAGCACCCAAACACGGCGAAAACGTACTGGACATCCCAATAAAAAATATTAATGGAAATAATATTCGGATTTTTTTTACTTTCCTCGATAACCCGAGAAATACCGAATTTTTCGTTTTCTGCTTTTTATTTTTAATTATCGAACTTTTCTTTTGTCTTCATGGCTTAAACTCGAGTGGTTGACCTAACAATAGACTGTATCAAAGGACTTCGTTGGCAAATAATATTTAGAGGTGCCTCAGTCGAGGTCTTTTTGTATATGAAATTTCAAATAAAAAAAATATAAAAAAAAATTTGGCGCGTTTTCCGCTTAGGAGGTGTACATTGAGGTCGGAATACACACTTTTGCCGCAAAACAAAAGAAAAAAAAAAATTATGTTTATTTTTGACACACCCTAATGTGCATGTATTTCAATTATTATTATTAGTCCCTTTATTTTGTTTACACTGGGCTTGGAATTATTCTATGGTGGAATTTTCAACGCTTACTGCAGTGCGCAGAAAAAGTTTAGTCACAAAACAATTTTGTATCAACATTTTCTGCGCGCTGCCGTGAACGTAACGACCGAATCGTGACGACGATTGCTGCTTTTCTCGAAAAACGTACCGTTTACTCCTATCCGTCGGCGACATCGAGTTCGAAGGTCCTTGATGGCGCGCGGATTTTATCTTATGAAACGAATTTTCCTTCACTGAAAAACTGTAGCTAATGCGCATCCTTTATTTTTGGTGACATACGTTCACTGCAGGGCGCAGAAAATGATGCAACAAAATTGTTTTGTTGCGTTCACTGCAGCGAGAAGAAAATCGTTATAGCAGAATTAGTTTTCAACGTTTACTGCAGAGCACAGGAAAAGTTACTTACAAAAAATTTGTGGCAACATTTTCTGCGTTCTGCAGTAAACGTTGAAAACTAATTCTGCTATAACGTGTGACGTGATTTTTTATCACTGTCACAAAATTAATACAAAAATGCAAAATTGTTGAGTTTTTCCGATTTTCGTTGTGTTAAAGATCCCGTTTACAGCCTCTCAATTATTTTGGTTTCCGTTCGGCTCCCGTACGTCTTCGATTGAGATTTTTACAGTTATTTTGTTGCTTCTGCTTTGATTTAGTAGTACGATTAGATTCATTTCCGTTCATGATTCAGTTTTGCTTTGATTTAGTAGTACGATTAGCTTCATTTCAATTTATGATTTAGTTATTGGTTTGTTTGATTCAGTACCGATTTGAGATTTCGTTTGAGTTTAGTTTTCGTTGATGTCTCAAATCTATCCGGTGGTGTGAGTTTCGAAATAAATATAAGCCCGGATAGAGGAGAGACTCGACAAGGTTTAGTTGCAGCTACGTTAAAGTCCGGTGCAATCCCGGCGCCCCAAATAATGGTGCAAGGCGTTGGAGAACAGGCGGAGGTTTTGATTCGTTCCGGGCAAGGTTGGAACACCTTGTGCCGTGGTTTACGTTAAGGTTTTGTTGAGTTGAGTGCCTTGTTTTCACGCATTGACTAGGGGACAACGATTGCAAAGATTCCTATTCGATTCATAGTTTCCGCGTAATAATTTTCAGCTCTCGTTTCGATGATTTCGTGAAATGGTTGAGAGGGCAGTAGTTATCGGTCATGGGTTCAGTAATCAGAATAATAATTCAGTTTTTCGGTTACAGTTGTAGACACATCAGTCTACCGAGAGCTGCCCTCGAGGTAACTCGGGCTTCTTCTCGCGCTCCCGTGTTTTGGTTTTCGGCCTATTGTCTCGCGTTCGAGTCTATCGAGACGTCGCGTGTTCGTGTGTCTCTCTCACGCTTGCGTTGGCTTCGATACCGTTCTCGCTCTCGGCCGAAACGGCCGAAGGTGTTAGTTGATTTTTTTTTTTTTGAGTTTCGTTTCATTAAGATTTTCGGTTTTCTTTTTTTTTTTGAGTTAGAGTTTCGTTTCTTTTTTTTGGTTATCGCGTATCCTCTTTGGAGTTTGATTTTATTTAGAGTTTCGGATTTTTCGTTAGTTTTTTGAGTTTTCGCGTTAAAGAAATAAATCACGTCACAAACGATTCATGCTTTTAAATACTTTTTCGAGTGGAAAATTGGCTTCGGACAGTCGTACTGCTGTTAGGACAACATAATATGGATTCGTCGAGTTGTAGTTTATTCTTTTCGTTTAATAATCGCGGTCGTTGAAGAACGATGATCGAACGAAAAAAGTTTCCGTCACCCCGCCGTGGAGTGGAAAATTGGCCGTCGGTAAAATTTACCGACATTACGGACGGCCAATGAAAAACGTTTCCTGCTCGATCTTTGTCTGTATAGTTTCTGCAGCCGCGTGCTAGTACATTTGCCTCAAACCGTCGAATCGAAGTGCGTAGTGAGTAGAAAGTGCGCAGAAACGAGAGAATTAGAGTGGAAAATCGCGAATATGAGGCCGACCAGTCTCGGGAACGAGTATTTCGTCGAGAATTTTAAGAAAACCGTCAAGCTGAAGCGGTATTTGCTTAAAAAAAAATTCGAAGCAGCCTGCTGGCCAAAGACCAAATTTATAGAATCGTCCGCGATGGACTTGGGTTGAAAACCCAACAATCGAACACGACGCTGGAAAGTCTCAGGCTTTTCTTAAAAAATAAGAAGCAAATGGTTAAATTCGTTTACGAACCAATCTATTATCAGTGCACCGTCGCGACGATGGCGTTTTTCAACCTGTTGTAAGTATGGTTATTCCTGATGAATTGTTAAGTTTGCAGTTATCTGTTTTTATCTGTCATGTCGTAATATAATTGTAATAACCTATTTTGCCTTTCAGCATTCAAGAAACCATCGGAAAGGACGTTCGGTCAAGTTTTTTTAACATCTCAATGCAGCAAGCGACTCGGCTTTGGTGCGCTCTGACGGGGGAGGCAGTGCGGCCGTCGACAGAGGATGCTGCATGTGCGTACCGTGCGATCTGCAGCCGCACCCAATATAAGGAAGCAGAGACGCATCTCTTGTCCGAACCACATCCTCCGATAACGGAGACGATGAAAATGACAGTCATCCAATTGCTCAAGAGCCATGTGTGAGTATTGACCGTTACGTTACAACAGTTGACCGTTACGAAAAAGTAATCTGAATGGGTCACTAATGTCCGCCTGAACGATATCTAAAAGTTATTCCATATCCAAAAGTTAACTTCAGGACATGGGATAACTTATAGATACCGTACAGGCGGACATTAGTGACCCATTCAGATGACTTTTTCGTAACAGTCGTCTTTTTGCTACCTGGGATCGAATTAAATTTGAAATTGGATTTTCCACTCGAAAAAGTATGAATCGTTACAGCAGAATTAGTTTTCAAATGTTGCCACAAAATTGTTTTGTAAGTAATTTTTCCTGCGCTCTGCAGTAAACGTTGAAAACTAATTCTGCTATAATCGTAGTTAAAAAAAAAAAAAAAAAAATGAAGCTAATTCTGCTATAATCGTAAAAGAATGAAGCTAATTCTGCTATAACGATTCGAGTGGAAAAAGTATTTAAAAGGATGAATCGTAATAGCAGAATTAGTTTTCAAATGTTACCACAAAATTGTTTTGTAAGTAACTTTTCCTGCGCTCTGCAGTAAACGTTGAAAACTAATTCTGCTATAATCGTAGTTTAAAAAAAAAAAAAAAAAAAAAGAATGAAGCTAATTCTGCTATAATCGTAAAAGAATGAAGCCAATTCTGCTATAACGATTCGAGTGGAAAAAGTATTTAAAAGGATGAATCGTAATAGCAGAATTAATTTTCAAATGTTACCACAAAATTGTTTTGTAAGTAACTTTTCCTGCGCTCTGCAGTAAACGTTGAAAACTAATTCTGCTATAATCGTAGTTTAAAAAAAAAAAAAGAATGAAGCTAATTCTGCTATAATCGTAAAAGAATGAAGCTAATTCTGCTATAACGATTCGAGTGGAAAAAGTATTTAAAAGGATGAATCGTAATAGCAGAATTAGTTTTCAAATGTTACCACAAAATTGTTTTGTAAGTAACTTTTCCTGCGCTCTGCAGTAAACGTTCAAAACTAATTCTGCTATAACGATTCATGCTTTTAAATACTTTGTCGAGTGGAAAACCATTTCAATTTTAATTCGATGTTGCTCATCCCTGATTTACAGCCCCTCTTTTATATGTTTTAATTAAACAATTAATCGATTTTATATTTTTACATTTACAGACGTCGACTGATCAAAGTACGCCAGAAGGACGTACGAATGCCGATCGAAAGCAGCAGCGACAGCGGTGAGTCTGGGCTAAAAAAAATGTTTGTTTTACTTAAAATGTTTTTTAGTGAAAATGTTATTTTAAAACTCGGGGATTTCTTGTAGAGTGCGAGGCCCGTCTTGCTCTCGCCTCGGAGGCGCGCAAAAGACGCCGTCTTATGCCGATCGAAAGCAGCAGCGACAGCGGTGAGTCTGGGCTAAAAAAAATGTTTGTTTTACTTAAAATGTTTTTTAGTGAAAATGTTATTTTAAAACACGGGGATTTCTTGTAGAGTGCGAGGCCCTCGACGACGCCGACGACGCATCCGGCCAAGTCGCAGAAAAAGTCGACGCATCCGGCGAAGCCACAGAACACGACAACGCATCCGGCGAAGCCACAGAACACGACAACGCATCCGGCGAAGCCACAGAAAACGTCGACGCATCCGGCCAAGTCGCAGAAAAAGTCGACGCATCCGGCGAAGCCACAGAACACGACAACGCATCCGGCCAAGTCGCAGAAAAAGTCGACGCATCCGGCCAAGTCGCAGAAAAAGTCGACGCATCCGGCGAAGCCACAGAACACGACAACGCATCCGGCGAAGCCACAGAACACGACAACGCATCCGGCGAAGCCACAGAAAACGTCGACGCATCCGGCAAAACTGCAGAAAACGTTAACGCACCCGGCGAAGCCGCCGGAAAAGTCAACGCACCCGGCGAAGCCACAGAAAACGTCGACGCATCCGGCCAAGTCGCAGAAAAAGTCGACGCATCCGGCGAAGCCACAGAACACGACAACGCATCCGGCGAAGCCACAGAACACGACAACGCATCCGGCCAAGTCGCAGAAAAAGTCGACGCATCCGGCCAAGTCGCAGAAAAAGTCGACGCATCCGGCCAAGTCGCAGAAAAAGTCGACGCATCCGGCGAAGCCACAGAACACGACAACGCATCCGGCGAAGCCACAGAACACGACAACGCATCCGGCGAAGCCACAGAAAACGTCGACGCATCCGGCAAAACCGCAGAAAACGTTAACGCACCCGGCGAAGCCGCCGGAAAAGTCAACGCACCCGGCGAAGCCACAGAAAACGTCGACGCATCCGGCCAAGTCGCAGAAAAAGTCGACGCATCCGGCGAAGCCACAGAACACGACAACGCATCCGGCGAAGCCACAGAACACGACAACGCATCCGGCGAAGCCACAGAAAACGTCGACGCATCCGGCCAAGTCGCAGAAAAAGTCGACGCATCCGGCGAAGCCACAGAACACGACAACGCATCCGGCGAAGCCACAGAACACGACAACGCATCCGGCGAAGCCACAGAACACGACAACGCATCCGGCGAAGCCACAGAAAACATCGACGCATCCGGCCAAGTCGCAGAACACGACAACGCATCCGGCGAAGCCACAGAACACGACAACGCATCCGGCCAAGTCGCAGAAAAAGTCGACGCATCCGGCCAAGTCGCAGAAAAAGTCGACGCATCCGGCGAAGCCACAGAACACGACAACGCATCCGGCGAAGCCACAGAACACGACAACGCATCCGGCGAAGCCACAGAAAACGTCGACGCATCCGGCCAAGTCGCAGAAAAAGTCGACGCATCCGGCGAAACCACAGAACACGACAACGCATCCGGCGAAGCCACAGAACACGACAACGCATCCGGCGAAGCCACAGAACACGACAACGCATCCGGCGAAGCCACAGAACACGACAACGCATCCGGCAAAGTCGCAGAAAAAGTCGACGCATCCGGCCAAGTCGCAGAAAAAGTCGACGCATCCGGCCAAGTCGCAGAAAAAGTCGACGCATCCGGCGAAGCCACAGAACACGACAACGCATCCGACGAAGCCACAGAACACGACAACGCATCCGGCGAAGCCACAGAAAACGTCGACGCATCCGGCAAAACCGCAGAAAACGTTAACGCACCCGGCGAAAACGCCGGAAAAGTCAACGAACCCGGCGAAGCCACAGAAAACGTCGACGCATCCGGCCAAGTCGCAGAAAAAGTCGACGCATCCGGCGAAGCCACAGAACACGACAACGCATCCGGCGAAGCCACAGAACACGACAACGCATCCGGCGAAGCCACAGAAAACGTCGACGCATCCGGCCAAGTCGCAGAAAAAATCGACGCATCCGGCGAAGCCACAGAACACGACAACGCATCCGGCGAAGCCACAGAACACGACAACGCATCCGGCGAAGCCACAGAACACGACAACGCATCCGGCGAAGCCACAGAAATCGTCGACGCATCCGGCCAAGTCGCAGAACACGACAACGCATCCGGCGAAGCCACAGAATACGACAACACATCCGGCCAAGTCGCAGAAAAAGTCGACGCATCCGGCCAAGTCGCAGAAAAAGTCGACGCATCCGGCGAAGCCACAGAACACGACAACGCATCCGGCGAAGCCACAGAAGTAGTAAGGGGCAGGTATAGGGTGACGACACTTCCCCCTCCCCATACCTGCCCCTGTCTGGGCCCCTGGCGCCGGTGCTAGACAGAGGGAGGGGGAAGAGTGGGGGTAAATTCTCCGAGTTCTGATTGGTCTAAAAATCCCCACTCCTCCCCACTCCTTCGGAAAAATTTTCCCTGTAATGTTTGAGAGGAGGTGGGAGTAATTAGCATAATTCCCCGAGATTTCATTGGTCTAAAAATCCCCTCTCCTCCCCACTCTTTCGGGAAAATTTTCCCTGTAATGTTTGAGCGGTGGTGGGACTGATTAGCATAATTCCCCGAGCATGGGTTGGTTGCTAGGCCCCCTCTTCCCCAGCGCCCCACTCCTTCGGGAGAATTTTCCCTGCGTCGTCTTCTTCGAGCGCCGCGACTGCTGTGAGTGGGGGCGTCTGGCGTGGGCCTTGATTCCCCGAGCGCTGGTTGGCTGTTAAGCCCGTGGAGATGATTTCCCGCGCGCTGATTGGTCGGTTGAGATTTTGTCCACCGCGTCAGATTTTCGAGGGAAAATCGAGCGCGATCGTGCAGCAGCAGCCGTCGGTATTGTAGATTTTTAGCCTACGATCGGTAACTCACGATTTTCGATGGTAAGTTTTCCAGGTGGATAAGTATTACAAATGGTGAAACAGAATTTTCCTGCCGGTTTTCGCTGAGTGGTTGATGGTAATTTTGTTCGGGAAGGTAAGTCGTGAAATAAAATTAGATTTTCACATAAGTAATTTTATTAGACCGTTGTACACGAAGACAGAGAAGTTTACAGATACACGATTGTCACGAAAAGAGCCAAAGTATTAAAATTAAAGTACATCTTATAGGTAATTACAATATGATACGATGATGATGATTATGACTGCCGTCGTTGTATGATACAAATGAGAAATTATATAGATTGTCGCGGGGGCTTCGCTTATAAACAGACACAGAACACTCATATTTACAGGGTTTGTCTTCATTGGGTTGTCTCCTGATTTTTCACCGCAAGTACTTTCCGCAGCTCGTGTGTGATAAACGCGGTGCACAATACGGTGAGCTCGAGGAACACGATGCCGAACGTGAGTTCGACAAATTCAGCATCCATGCGATGCTGTACGGCGTCTTTCAAAGATTTGAAATTATTTTTTATCAATTCTTTGACGCGTTGTTCGTTGATTTTTTCGTGTGTTTCGTTAGCCGGAATATGCAGCAGTAATTCGGAGCAAAGTACTTCGGCGCACTTCTGAACATGTGCGGCGTTCCTTTGAAGTCGTCTGAAGCGCTCGTCGGTGCACACCATTATCTGCAGCAGCCCGTCGTACGATGGTTTCTGCATCACCACAGCGGGTGAATAATTCTTGCGTTTCTTCTTTGGCGGTTGCTCAGTTCCAGCTGACTCTCGGTCACCTCATCAACGGGTGTTTCTTCAACACGGCGATCAAACACAATAGATTTCGACCCGTAACTTGTCGTGAAGAGTATCTCGCAGTCCGCGATGTATATCGGTGCCGGAGTGCGCCAGCCCGATCCCCAGACGACCTTTTGACCATCGGCAAAATACTTCGATAAATCGGGAAGATGCGCTTGCAGTAGAGTCCAATCCTTAGCCTCGAAAACAATACCACCAGTCGTGTTATTGTTCTGCAGTTTTACGATCGGATGTATACTTCCATCGGCTCGCGGCTGTAGGCCGACGCTCACCCTCTTCGTCTCGGACTGGTTGAGTCCGTACGTAGTTCCGAGAATTAGGGGTCCTTCGAGGCGTTTCTTTTCGATGTCTGACAGCACGCGGTACATGGTTGAAGTCTGCAGATCGCTGACGCGCTGATCTTCGGATGTGATACCCTGACTCATGTTGAACAATAGGCCGTGCGGTGAAGCGTCGAGGATAAAAGGCTGCGTAATATCGCGTAAACGGTCTTTACTGAAGTCACGGGCCGACTGCCGCTTTCTAGTAATGTAGGGGTGTTTATATATGCGCTTCACGGTGGCCTAGACCCACGACCCTCGATATGTCACACGTGTTGTCAAAAGGTGGGGGCGAGACCGGTTAGTTGTTGTGTACAGGTGTAAATATAGCGCTGGATTCACCAGATGTGTGTAAGAAGAAACAGATTGCTTGTTAACAGATATTTCAGGGTGGTCCGATTGGTGTGTGTGTGTATGACACCTGTTCAGATTTTCCTTAGTCGTAGGAATTTTGAACGGTGGGAAATCGTTGTCTACCGATGGGGGAGATAGCGATCTGTCGCGACGAGGCAATGGTTTGACGTGCTATAGTCCTGCTGTTGTATAAATTAAAGATAAAATAGTGTAGGTCTGGAGGTAATAAAACTTGTAATGGATAGCTATCGATGCCAAAGGGATTCACGGTGGTCTGTTTAAGGGGTTGTGGTGTCGCTAACCGGCTGTCGCGTGTCGTGTCTACGTCGAGGTGTTGGGGTTTTTCGCGGCTACCTGTATAGACAGCACGGTCAGCGAAGGGTTTTCCAGGGGGTACCGTGGCGGGCGACTATGGGGAAAGTATCGATGGCTCCACCGAAGGTCGCTGTCGATCTTTTAGGACATCTCCGCGAGATGCTGTATTGTTTTATGCTGATTGTGGGTGTTCGAACTTTTTTTTACAAGGGGTGTGGAACGCCATGGTCATCTCGGCATTTTGCTGACATTGGCTTAGAGCTTTGGCCAATGTTTACCTTCCAAAGCCAGTTTAAGCCTCCTTCCACCTCATTTGCGACGCTAAATTTGTTTGTGAAGGTGTGGTTAGAAGTATGGTGAATTTGGAAAGACAGAGTCTGTTTAATCGGTCTTCAGACTTCACCAGCGACACTTCGCCGCGCATTGTGCTCACCAACTCTGTCTCCAGTTTTGTTTTGAGTTCTCGTTAAGTGTCAAATCAGCCTTAGCGGACTTTTTGCTGCTTCAGTGAAGTGTTGTTCATTTACTGTTTGTGACAGAACAGTAACAGTGTGTGCGTGTGATCGTGTTAGCGTTTTATTAGAAAGCGATTTATTAAAAATAAAATGCAGTGTGACCGTGCTCGCGATTTAATCAAAGCCGTGCTTAAAACGGTGGGCTTAGTTAAAATCAGGAGCCCTGTGATTGCGCGTAAATGTACGCTTCTTTGGGCTAGAGATCTTCGTGTTATGTGCCTCCGTGACGTGCAACGACAGTTTCGCTCGATTCTGCGACGGTTGCCAATGCGCGTTATTGCTCGAGCGCATGAGCATAATGCTTTTGAAGCATCGGCGTACGCCGTGATTATTGCGTGCGAGGTTGTCCGCGAGCGCAACCTCGACCGTATGCCCGTCGCAGGAGCGCTTATGAGCGCCGAATTCAGTGCACGGCAGGCGTTGTTCAGCCCTGCTTACGAATCATCGGAGGAGACAGAGGCGGAGGACAACGATGACGTTGACAACGGAGGCGACGACGAGGCTCGAATGCCCGTGGAGGATGCACCCGCGGACATTGCGCTACCTGCGTCACCCGAGCCAGCGGCCAGACGTGCGCCGCAAATCTTTAACGAGGCTGAGGCTGCGGTGATCGGCGCCGAGCCCCAGCAGGTCGTGTACCCTGAGGGCATCTGGGAGCGGCTGCTGCTGGACGAGAGCGACAGCGACAGCGACGTGACCGCCGACATCGCTGATTCGGGATTCGGCTCCGAGGAAATGATTGTCGACGGTGATGAGGAGGCGAATCAGCTGGTTCCTGGACCCGGGGTTCTCGTCGTCGAGGAGCGCGAGAACGATCACGCTGTTCCTGACGTCAACGAGGTCATCATCGTCGAGCCCGCGAACGAGCATCGTGGCCCGTGTGTGCAAGACGCCGACGACGAGAACGACGACGACGACGACGACGCCGACGACGAGGACGACGACGACGACGACGACGACGATGAGGACGACAACGACGACGACGATGACGACGACGACAACGACGACGCCGACGACGACGACGACGTCGAGGGACCCCACGGCAGCGACGTCGGCGACGAGGGAAACTCCGACGCGGAGACCCTTTTCATGGGAGGGCTCGACGTGGCTCCGCAGGAGCAGAGTCGCAACGACCGTGAGTACTCAAGAATCTATTCATATATATATATAAAAATGCTCTTTTGAACACACGGTTTAACATGCGATTGCATTAAACCGTAGGTGTTCGGTTGTGGCTCGGGGTCGAGGGTGGCGCTGGATGGCAACAGCAACAGCAGCATCAGCAAAGGGGTGGAGACGGCTATGTGGATGACCAAGCGGTAAATAGCTCGGTCTTGTCATTACATCTTGACAATCCCGTAGAATCCGCTCCCGACAACCTCGAAAACCCGATCGCTCTATCGTCAGACGAGCACGAGACCGTCGACGGCTCTATAGACGTCGTACCAGACTGGCGACCATATCTGTTGGTTAATCGCCCGGACTGGTACGATTCCTATGGGCAAGTCGGGGAGGAGTCCGACTCGTGCGACGAGGACGACGATCTTATTGCGTTGCGAATCCTCGAATCGTCGCGTGGAATTCTAGAGGAATAATCCGAATCCTGTCGGTATTCAGGTCGACCTGCGTCACAGGCCCGTGGAGCAGCAGCAGCAGCAGCAGCAGCAGCATCAACAGCCCCAGCAGCAGCAGGCTCAAGAAGCCCAGCCACAGGTGGTGCGGCTGCACCTTTACAGCTTCCTGCGTCAACTGTAGAATCGACGTCGGGGGTAGAGGTAGCCTCAGCATCAGCATCATCATCATCATCATCATCATCATCATCATCATCACCGTCATCATCAGCGCAACCCTCACCAGCAACAGTGGCCTGGATCACCGAGACGGAGGCCGCAGTACGACAATTGGTGAGCGAACAGCGTCAATTTCAGATAGGCGGCGGCCATGCGGGGCCTAGTAGGTTAAATTTAGATGTAGGCCGAATAGACGACGACTACGACGACGATGGCAATAACGACAACGACGACGGCGACAACGTCGATGAGCCTCGCAATGGCGACGCTGAGCTTCGCGGCCCGGGCGGTAGAGGAAGCGCGAGTGTCGTTGACGATAACGACGTTGTCGCGCCCGCCGGATATCGCTTTAGAATTTTAGGTCAACCGAGGGTCTGTGTTTCGCCGCGCTTCAAAACAACTAGGGTGCAGACCGATGTCGTGTTGGCTTCACCACCGGCCGGTATTAACCCGATCTCGTGGGTGCACAATGCGATTCGCAATATTCACGCACATTTTATTTCGGGTCGTGCGTCGAATGATATGATAGGCGTAGGGTTCATGGCCGAGGGGATGACCGATGGTATCGCGGGGCTATCTTTGAGGCCCATATGGCGCTTTGATTATTCGCAATTGTGGGAACTTCTTTGTAACGTCAACCAGAGCGCCCGAATCCTTTCGGTTTACGACACGCTCGTTTTCACAGTGACGTACGTTGAAATGGTTAAGGGCGCTGGAAGCTTGGCTGAGAAAATCGACAAAAATCGTTCGGTAGTGGCTATCGACAACGAGGACAATTTGTGTTTCCCTCGATCGCTCGTGGTGGCCCTTGCTAATTCTCGGCGCAAACACGAGCGCACGGCAGAAGCTAAGAATTTTTATGACCGAATACGTCATAAAAAATCGAAGCTTCAGAGGTGCGAGGCAAACAAACTTGTCAGCGAGGCGAGCGTCACGGTGCCAGCGACGGGGTGCGGGCTACCTGAGATCGAAGCGTTCCAGCAGCACTTTATGGCTTCGAAAGTCGCTATAGTGGTGTACGACTGGGCGTCTCTGGGTAGCGGGGTCGAGCCGATTTTCGACGGTCAAAAACAATTTCAAAGAACACAGGCGCAAACGGTTTTAAATATCGCGTATTTTAATGAAGAACGTCATTACAGCCCGATAACGAATCTTTTAGCTGCAGGCGGTACGAGGAATTATTGCATACCGTGTAATTCTTCGTACCGTCATTTACACCAGCACAAGTGCACGAGCACTTGCCCGCGCTGCTACTCATCGCCGCCGTGCGTGGTCAGATCTACGGACGATGACTGCGGCGACGACGGCGATAAGTGGGAGTGCGAGGAATGCAATCGGTTCTTTCTCAGCGCTGTTTGCTTTGAAAATCATTTGAAGCCGCGCGAAAGTCGACTCAAAACGCCGCACACCGATCGCAAAACCGTGTGTCAAACGGTTCGCTTTTGTCAACAATGCTCCAAGCTCGTTGACACCACAAAGCGCGCTCACGATTGCGGGAAATCATTTTGCAAGCTGTGCCGTACTCCGCATGGGTACAATGAGCACTGCTACATGCAGCCTCTGGCCCCACGAAAGATCGCGTCAGACGCAAAGCCGCAGACCTTATTTATTTTCTACGATTTCGAGACACGCCAGGACGAGCCGTATACTGCAGCGCCGGGTGACGATAGGCGTGAGCACATCGTGACACTCTGCGTTGCACAACAGCTGTGCGAGGTGTGTCTCGAGACCGTCAAAGATGTGGAGTTCAACGACCCCTGTGTATGGTGCGGTGTTCGAAAACACGTCTTTCGAAGATCGCCCGTCGAAGAGTTGGTGAATCTGGCCGTACGTCGCTCGACAGCGTTCCGGAAAATAGTGTGCATCGCACACAATGCCAAGGCCTTCGACGCGCAATTCGTATTGCGTCATGTGGTCGAGAGTTGTAGCGATCTCGGGCTCCCGGAATTAATTCTCACGGGTAATGCGATCATTTCAATGCGGCTCGGACGCACTGCTTTTATTGACAGCCTGAATTACTTTCACATGCGTCTCAGTGCTCTTCCTGGTGCCTTTGGTTTCGCGGATAAAATGGGCAAGGGTTACTTCCCGCACCTTTTTAATACGCAAGCCAACCAAGGCTACCGAGGTGCTCTACCTGCACCCGAGTTCTACTCGCCTGACACAATGAGTCCGCTTGAGCGAGAGGAATTTTACACCTGGTACACCGCGAGAGCAGCGACCGGTGAAGATTTTGACTTCTCTGCAGAAATTGAAAAATATTGCTCGCTCGACGTCGATATTCTCCGGCGCGCCTGCAAGGAATTCCGGAGAATCTTCATTGAAGCGGGCAATGTTTGTCCATTCACAGAGGCGGCGACAATCGCATCGGCCTGCTCCAAGGTGTTTAGGCGCAACTTCCTCAAGCCCAATACAATCGGACTCATTCCGAACGGAGGGTATAGGCTCGCGGAACAGCACTCGAGACAGGCCAACGCGTGGCTTCTGTGGGTCGAGAATTGTCTGGGGCACGAGATCGTTCACGCGACTAGGGGTCGAGAATTTCGGCTACCTGAGGGCCCACTCGTTGACGGCTACCTACAGCTCGGTGACGATCGTTTTGTGTTCCAATTTCACGGGTGTTATTGGCACGGCTGTCCTCGATGTTTTCCCGACAATCGCACGTTAAAGTCGCGTGCCAATGTGGAGACATATGAGGCCCGCTATGAGCGCACCCTTGCGATTGACGCAAAAATTCGTGCATCAGGCTATCAGCTCGAAACGATGTGGGAATGCGAATTCGCGGCGTTGCGTCAATCAAACCCGGCAATAAACGAATGTCTGCTTAACCATCCGCGTTTGCAGACGGAAACGTTGAATCCTCGCGATGGGTTTTACGGCGGTCGTACAGGTAACACTGTGACTGTGTACGACGCAGCGCCAAACGAGCGAATCAATTATATCGATATCTGCTCGCTGTATCCGTACATCTCAAAGGTTGGTCGCTTCCCGAAGGGCCACCCAAAGATATACGTGGATACAGAGTGCGAACGATTGTTGAATGGCTCGCTTGACGCCTTAGGCACGACGGTCAACGGGCTGATCAAGTGCACAGTGTTACCTCCTCGGGGCCTGTTCCACCCTGTGCTACCTGTTCGCATGCACGGAAAGCTGCTGTTTCCTCTGTGCCGTACCTGCACCGAGGAAAGAGCGCAGACAGCGTGTTCTCACGAGGACACGGCTGACCGCTCGTTCACAGGTACATGGGTCGTGGACGAGGTGCGAAAGGCCATCGAGATGGGTTACATGGTGGAAAAAATCTCGATCATCTGGGCCTACGAGATGACTCAGTACGACCCCGTAACACGCGAGGGGGGCCTCTTTGTCGACTACATTAACACGTTTTTACGTATTAAACAAGAGGCTAGCGGCTGGCCCGCAGAGTGCACGGATGAGAAATCTAAGGCACACTACGTCGAGGAGTACGAGCGT
Source organism: Pimpla rufipes (assembly GCA_963932165.1). Taxonomy (NCBI): domain Eukaryota; kingdom Metazoa; phylum Arthropoda; class Insecta; order Hymenoptera; family Ichneumonidae; genus Pimpla; species Pimpla rufipes. The sequence goes on from OZ010634.1 coordinate 6,887,221, forward strand.
GCCGAGGGTATACACCTCGACAGCGAGAAAATCGCAAAGAATCTAGGACTGCGGGCCGTAGCAAAGCTCTGCCTAAATTCGTTTTGGGGAAAATTTGGGCAGAGGTCTAACTTGACGCAGACAACGGTCGTCAATAGCCGCGAGCAATTGTTGCTGCTTCTCGGCGACAATGACAAAGAGGTCCATCGTCTATTGCCGGTTAACGATCGTGTAATGTACGCGAATTGGTCGTGTATCGACGAGGCCGTGGTACCCTCTGCACAAACTAGCGTGGTTATCGCGGCGTACACGACAGCTCAGGCTCGCCTAAAACTTTACAGCTATCTCGAGCGGCTGGGAAGACGCGTGCTGTATTACGACACCGACTCGGTGATTTTTGTCAGCACCGGTGAAGCAGGTGAATGGGTACCACCGCTCGGAAACCTTCTCGGGGATATGACAAGCGAGCTGAAGGAGCCAACCGACTTTATAAAGTCGTTTGTGTCCGGTGGGCCAAAGTTTTATGGCTACGAGGTCGTGAACGCAGCTAACCCCGAGAAGGTTATACAAACCGAGTGTAAGGTGAAGGGTCTGTCTCTAAATTACGGAAATTCAATAAAGGTAAACCTCCGCTCGATCAGAGAAATGATTGAGTCGGAGTTACCGGAGGAAAACCACGAGGCTATAAAGCTGAATTTCTCGTCAATTCAGAGAACGGCTCTTCACAATGTGATAACTCGAAAAGAGACAAAAACCTGCCGAGTCGTGTGTCGGAAACGTCGGCATATCACGCACGCGCTATCGCTACCGTTCGGGTACAAAGACTAGCGCCGACTACACCGTTATTAGGCTCACCCTCGTCGCCCTCGTCGTTGTCGTTATTGTCGTTGTTGTTGTCTGAACATATATATATATATATATACATAATAATTTGTAATATTACGTTTTAAATTAGTTTTATATTGTTATAGATGTTAAATATTATATGTGTATGAGTTTGCGTAAGCGTGTGAATCTGTGAAATTGTATTTTTATATGTATATTAGATGTGTATGGGTTTGTGTGTGTGTGTGTGTGTACATCGCCTATTTTCCCACAACATGTTGTGGGAAAATAGACAAAAAATGTAATTTTATACTATATTAGATGTGTATGCGTTTGTGTGTGTGTGTGTGTGTGAATCGCCTATTTTCCCACAACATGTTGTGGGAAAATAGAAAAAAATGAAAAATATATAAACGTTTTTACCTTGAATAAATATTATTTACTTTTACCTCCTTCTCCTCCGCACCTCTCCACCATCTCAACTACCATAATGTTTTTAAATAAAAAAATTTTAAAAATATTTCACGTTTTTACCAAAATTACTTTCCTTCCCAGCGTTAATTTGTAATATCCGGAGCGCCTGCGTCCGCGCTACAGCGAAGCCAGCTGCGCCGATGGGCATTATGAACGAGAGCGCGTGCGCGCGCGCGCGCGCGAGAGAGAGAGAGAGAAAGGTAAGTATCTGATACTGTTGCTGCTGCTGCTGGTGCTGCTGGGGCTGCTGCTGCTGCTGCTGGGACTGCTGAAAGCGATGATGGTGGGGGAGCGCGGTATACAGGCTTATCGCCCTCGCTCGCTCGCTCCTCCAGCTGATTGGAGCGAACGAGGGCCCGCGCGCGCGCGCTCGCGTATATAAGCTGGACCACCGCGCCCGGCCGCGCACACGTCGTATAAGCTTATAACGACGTGTGTCCGACGCGCCGCCGCCGCCGCCGCCGCCGCCGCCGCCGCCGCCGCCGCCGGGGAACAGCTTGTCGTTGGGGGGCCCAAGTGAGCCAGCGTAGCAGGTAATAGTGACCGTCTGTTGGTAAATCGCACGCGCGCGCGCGCTCGATCGATCGATCGTCGAAAATGGACGTTCGTTGGAAACATCCATGGACGTCGTTAATCTGTGGCCCAACCGGTTGTGGTAAAACAGTTTTCGTTCGACGATTTCTACGTAACCTCGAGGCAATGAGTGACACCCGTTTTGCGCGTATACTTTTTTATTACGGGGATAATCTTGACCGTGACACCGAGGCATTGTTTAATCGAGGCTCTACGGCGACCACACCGAAAATCGAATTTCACGAGGGATTACCGCAACCGGAGGATTATTCTCATGACAATGACGCCGCGAAGCTAGTCATTATCGACGATTTGATGCGTGAGTCATCAAACAACACAATCGTCGATTTATTCACAAAAGGCAGTCATCATAAAAATATCAGTGTTATTTTTATAACACAGAATATTTTCCATCAAGGCCACGGACAACGAGATATTTCGCTAAACGCAAATTATATAGTTATTTTTAAAAATCCCCGAGATCGTGCACAAATACAGCATCTCGCGCGACAAGTTTATCCCGAAGATCCACGATTTCTCTCGGAGGCGTATCATGACGCAACAGCACAACCGCACGGCTACCTTCTTCTCGATCTGAAGCAGTCGACACCGGATATTTGCCGTTGCCGTACGACAATATTTCCCGACGACGCACAAATGCAAGTATACGTGCCGAAAAATAAACGATCACGCAGATGACGACGCGTTATTCACGGCGTATTTAGAGCTTTGCGGTTATGTCTATTGTGGTAGTAGCTCCATCGTCGGCAATGCGCAAACATCGTGCAGACAACATGGCGAGGCAGCAGCAGCAGCAGCAGCATCGAGCGATGGTAAAGAAGCGCGGTGGAAACCGGCAGTGGCCTGCACGGCTGCCGATCGGTCAACGCCACGCGGCTCTACTCAACGCTCTATGCCATGCGAATAGAGCACAACAAAAAGCCCTACTACGCACGTCCGATGAATCGCTAGTCAAGTGTATTTGTGAATGCGCGTTAAACGTACTACATGGTGTGGTGGAGTTGAAACCAGCGGCAAAGAAACGTTTGGGACGATTTAAACACGTGTTGCGACAACTAGCGCCACCACTACGACACGTGGACTCCCGACGACGACGAAACAGGGAAAATCAGAATGGTGGCGGAAAAAGACGCGTAGATGGCGTTAGTGGCGCTCGTAAACGACGAAGATTTAACTGGCGCTTGAAAAAACGTATTATGATGCAAAAAGGATGTGGCGCATTTTTGCCCCTTTTATTAGCACCCATTATCACGGGCCTATTTAGTAGACTGTTTGGCGGCAACGGTGGTGGTGGTGGTTGAAGTGGTTAAAAAATTAACAATGGAACACGCAAAGAAAATGATTTTAGTACCGGCGGAGGAGGTGGTGGTGGCGCCGCCGCCGACAGCGGTGAACGAGCCAATGATCGGTGGCGGTGGCGGCGGCGGCGTTCAAAAATCCGCACAGACTCCGGGCAATCCTATATCACGACTTGATGGTGAACTTGCGAGTATCTTAAACTCGGGAAAATATCCTGATGATGGCGCCAAATGGAAAGCATATCTACAAGTTCTACAACGATATTTGTATCTCGTTGAGACACGGAATGGACCACCAGATCATACCTGCTGCTGCTGCTGCTGCTGCTGCTGCCGACCCCGATCCTCGAGAGATACCTGTGGCGAGTTCGACACCGTTTAGGGCAGCAAGGAGGAGGCAGAAACCTGTTACACCTACAGATCGACGAATTACCGCTGGTGCAAAACGTATTCTCGAAACTTCTATCACGGGGAAAAGAACACGATCTCGCCCCGGATTTGATTATTGGCTTCGAGCGTAAATACGCGCGCGCGCTCGTGTGCAATATGAAATTCGAAAACTCATATTACGATCCCGTGCATCCTGCGAGTTACTCCGGTGCACGGCATCTAATAAGTATTAAAAAAAATAAACCAATCAATGTTTATGACTGGTTGAGCCAACAAGACGCCTATACACTACATAAACCCGTGAGACGACAATTCCCACGACTTCACTATAATGTCGACAATATAGACGATGTTTGGGAAGCCGATCTCGTGGATGTGCGATCGATAAAAAATTATAACGATAATGTCGCTTACCTACTCACGGTCATTGATGTGCTAAGCAAATTTGCATGGGTCGAACCGCTACCGGATAAAACTGTGCACTCTGTCACCGAGGCATTTAAACGAATTTTCGAACGCAGCGAGGGTCGCTTACCCGTATACCTGCAGACCGACAAAGGCAAAGAATTTGTCGGCAAAGAATTACAGGCTTTTCTACAAAAAGTCGAAATCCGTTTTCGAGTTACACGTAATCCCGATATAAAAGCCGCAATTGTCGAACGATTTAATCGCACACTGAAAGAACGAATGTGGCGCTACTTCACACATCGAAATACACGACGATACATCGATGTATTACAAAAATGTACTTATGCCTATAATCACACAAGACACTCGTCAATTAAGATGCAACCGGCTGCTGTGACGCTATACAATGCGAATGTCGCACTGGAGAATATGACAAACGCGGCGGTGAAGCAACGAGAAAAAAGACGTCACACTAAGGTTAAATACAACCGCGGCAATTACGTGAGGATTAGTCGAACAAAAGGCACCTTTGAGAAGGGTTACGAGCGAAAATGGAGTGAAGAAATTTTTCGAATCGACAAAGTCACGACCCGTCAAGGAATACAAATTTACGAGCTACGGGATCTCGAGGGAGAATTAATCGATGGATTCTTCTACACCGAGGAAATAACACCTGTGCACGAGAAACGCCTGACTGCAGATCAAGATTTTAAAATCGATCGTATCTTACGGACCAAAGGACGAGGCGCGAAGAAACAACTTTTCGTCAGCTGGGTTGGCTATCCCTCGAAATTTAACTCCTGGATACCTGCGTCCAACGCCTACACCATCGACACCTGACAAACGCCGGGGGCGCACGCTCTAGGCCACCAGTCGTCACCCCCGCCGCCGCCGCCGCCGCCGCTGCCGCCGCAATCGTCATTATGTACAACGACGAAAACTTTTTGCTCGTGTTACCGAGTAATAGTAGTATGCAATACTATCCCGAGAATACGACAACACATTTTATCACACAACTACCTCGTGAAATACAATTAAATGGTCAATGGGCCGTGGGTTTATCGGAAATACATGTGCCCTGTACAATGATGCATTTACAACGCACGGACACGGACCTTGCATGGAACCCTTGTACTAAAGAGGAAGAAGAAGAACTCGAGACCGGTCAAATACCGCATGGCGTATACAAAAGTCACGAGGAACTTACGACAAAGATAAATAATGTACCGGGCCTACGGGAGAACGGTATAAAAATTGTCGCTGCTGAAACGGCAAATGGTTACATGGCTATTGAGGGTGCAACCTGGACGGAAAAGTGCAGTTCAAAATTAGTAATGACCAATGCGCTACGCATGAGCGAGAAGGTTCGGCGTGTACTGGGCTTCAATATAGACCCAGTGCAATATGACTGGACAGTCGACGAACACTCGTACATACGATTCGTCCGAGGACGTCAACGCGTGGCAGAAATACCCGCGTGCATCTCTAGAGCTCTACCTGAACAGCTCTTTGTCTACACGGACCTCTGTATACCCTATACAGTCGGTGATACTCAGGCCGCTCTATTACGTATAGTAAATTTGGATACAACACATTATACGTATGGTTCGACACAAGTGAAATATTTTTCACCTCCAAATTACATACCACTACTCAACAGCTGTTTTCGCACACTCGAAATAGATATAAGAGATCACCTCGGCAAACCAATCACATTCGAGTACGGGACGCTAACCCTGACGCTTCATTTTAAACGGCTCGCGTAGACTCGCGTGTGAGCGCGTGCTCGCGCCCCGTGCAATGGTGGCCCATTATACGACGTACTACGAAAATCAAGTCGGAGGCGGCAGTCGTATAGGCAACGTGTTTGTCGGCGCACCGTATCAACGAGGACACGGCATCGGCAGCTTCCTCGGTGGTCTCTTCAGGAGCGTACTCCCACTGTTAACAAGAGGCGCTAAAGCCGTTGGAAAAGAGGCTATACGCACCGGACTAAAAGTCATCGAGGATGTGAGCGGGAATCATATACCGTTCAAGGAGTCGCTCAAACGACGCGCCGCAGAATCGGGTGGAAATTTACAGCAAAAAGCTAACGAGAAAATCGCTCTACTCATGAACGGCGCGGGGTATAATAATGCGTTCGCGACGCGGACGATGCAGTCGTTAACGGGTCGTACGCGTGCGCGTATCTCGATGAGAAAACGTGCGACGAAAAGGAAAAGCAGTGCAACATCAGCGGCGACGAAGAGGCGAAAGAAGAAGAAGAGCAGCAGCAGCAGCAGCAGCAGCCGCAGGACGGCAAAAGGGAGAGTGACGAAGAAAAAACGCGGGAGTAGTCAAAAAAGGCGAAGACCCACCGATATTTTCGGCAAAACATGTCTTTTCTACACTCACACTCGTGTGAATGTATGAAGTCGGAGCTCGACTTATTCACCATACCACCGACACAGACGTCCATCGAGTCATCACAGTATGTCCACTACAAACCCGTCTCTTCGCTCTCGGACGACGGACCCATCGAATTCGTTATACCTGGCCACGGCGAGGAATACCTCGACCTAGCCCACACAATGCTCTGTGTAAAAGTCAAAGTGTTAGCAAACGGTGACTCACCCTACAAAGTAGCACCTGTTAATAACTTTTTACACAGCCTCTTCAATCAGGTCGACGTATTTTTCAATCAAAAACTCGTTGCACCGCCCAATAATGCTTACGCATACAGGGCTTACATTGAGACATTGCTGAATTACGGCCCTGCGGCAAAACAATCGCATCTCACGACTGCCCTGTGGATTGCCGACGACGCAGGTGGCTTTGACTCATTGCCCGGCATGAAACTCAATAATGCCCAAGAGCTAAGGTCGAAGTATATTAAAGGCGGTAAAACCCTCGATATGATCGGACATTTACACTGTGATGTTTTCAATCAGGATAAATTTCTACTAAACGGCGTGGAAGTGCGTCTACGCCTCGTACGCTCGAAAGACGATTTTTGTCTTATGGAAGCACCAGTACAGGGAATTATGCACAAAGTTAAAATAAACGATGTGACTCTGATGGTACGTCGAGCGAAAATTAATCCTGGTGTGCTTATCGCACACGCGAAAACTCTGGCAAAGACAACCGCAAAGTATCCTATAACACGAGTGGAAGTTAAATCATTTACCATGCACAGTGGAATTATCGGTGATACACTGGATAATGTGATACTGGGACAACTGCCGAAACGCATCATACTCGGCTTTGTCTACAATAAGGCATTTAACGGCGACAAGACACTCAATCCCTTCAATTTCCAACATACATCGATAAATTATCTATCGCTCTACGTGGACGGGCAACAAATACCGGGAAAACCGCTTCAACCAGAGTTTGGCGGTAACGACACATGGGTTCAGAGCTATCACACCCTCTTCTCCGGCACAGGAATACATTTTCAAAACGAAGGATTGGACATTAACCGCGAAGAATACGCTAAAGGCTATTGTCTGTTTGCCTTTGACTTAACGCCCGATTTATCGGCAAACTGCTTCACACACTGGAATCTCGTGAGACACGGCAGCGTGCGAATTGAAGTACGCTTCGGTAAATCTCTCAGCTCAACGTTAAACTGCGTCGTTTACGCCGAATACGACAATGTCATTGAAATTGATTCAGCCCGTCAAGTCATCACCGATTTTAGTGCCTAAGCACCGGAAAAGATAAAAATCTCGTCCCTCCATCGTCGCAGCCGGCGCCATAGCCGCCGCCGCAGCCGCAGCCGTCACCGCCGCCACCGTCGCCGCCGCCGCCGCCGCTGTCAAGATGTTGCGGAGAGGGCGCAATCGACTCACCCCGTGAATGGTATTTAAGAGCCTCTACACACGTATGCTCGACAACAGTTCATCGCTACTTCTCATCATGGACGCTATAGTCGATATTCAAGCCCTTTACGGGAAAGGAGGCGAGTTCCTGCCTAAGGAGATTGCAGTGACAACACTACAAGGTGATAATATCGGCCATTGGGTCGTTGAAGCACCATACGGCTTTGGTGATTTACCGAAAGAAATACGAGGCAGTAATAATCAACTGACGTGCTACCATCATGGACTCGAGTGGGTCGACGGTGATACACCATTGTGGAAAGTTTACGTTAACCTGAGGGCCATGTGTCGCTACGCCATTCGCATATACACGCGAGGAGCACAAAAAGCCGAAATTCTACAAAATATACTTGGACGAGACATTATTAACCTGGAGAATTTCGAGGGGCCGAGCTTCAAGAAAATGCCGTCGTTTGACACATGGTGCATTTATCACGGCGTCGCACGGGAGGATAACGTGAAATGTGCATTAAATAACGTGGGAAAACTAAAACGTTTTCTTCAAACGCAGCTTGTCGATACGACTAATCCAATTTATTCCGAACCACTTGGAGCGGTACCCCGGAAGAACCGCCCAGATGACACAGATAAAAAAGCCGTCCGCATCACGATGCCCAGCGAGTTGGAGATTGCCGCTGCGGGCCAGGGGTATATATCACAGCTACCTGCTAAGGGTGTCAACACTGCCACGGCAAACACCTGTGACGCCACGGTTCCCGCGGACGACGAAATAGTCGCCCTTTTCCGCGCGACGACCCTACGCTCAGCCCCGCCGCCGCCACCGACACCGCCGAAACGACAGTCAACGCCGACCGCCACGCGTAGTGGTGGACACCATCATCATCATCATCATCATCAGCGCCGACGTCGTCCCCACCAGGGACCCGAGAGCGTATATAATGAACAGTCTGGAGGTACTGAAAGCACTACAACACGTCCCAGCACAGACGAAGGGAGTATTTCCCGCGGATCGTATCCCGAGTCGCTGGTCTAGACCCGCTGCAATTGTCGCCAATACCGACGATCACACCAAACCGGGGACGCACTGGGCTGCCGTGTACGTTGACAACAATGGCCGAGGTATCTTCTTCGACAGCTACGGGCTACCCCCTCTCGTTAACAAACACCATAACCGTATACGTCGAAACACCGCAACCTACGAGTGGAATACAAGAACTCTACAGTCAATCAAGTCTCGAGTGTGTGGAGAGTACTGTGTTATGTTTCTTGATTATATGTCTCGGGGCTATAGCCTGGCTATGTTTCTACGTCTATTTTCGGCAAATAAGCTGAAGAATGATAATATTGTACGACGATACTACAAAAAACTGAAACATGTTAAACGCGAAAAACGTTATGCGAGAAATAGACGATCCAATGTGCTTGAAGGGGCTGGTAATATGTGTAATACAGCGTGTATACAAACCTGTACAGCCCGTTTCGGGTGCCATCTGTAAACACCCGAATAAAAATGAAAAAATTTACGTGTCGTGACTTATAAAAATACCACCGCCGGCGCCACCATCCTTCTCCTCCTCCTCGCCCGCCCCCGCCCCCACCAACATCTCCTGCTCCGGTATAAAAGCAGCCACACATTGGGCTATTAAACACACTTTCGAAAGCACTGTAGTAGCTGTAACACTGCAACAACATGATGGAAGTCATCAGTGGTATACTCGTCATCGACTGCGGCAAAGATCCATGGGAACTCACGAGAGAGGAACTCGCATACGTGCCCAAACCACTGCTGATACAGCACTGGGGCAACTATATCCCTATTCTCTGGGATAAACTACCAGCACATATTCAACTGGACCCCGAGGTTGCATCGTATCAACTCTGCATAGATCACACGGACTTGCCAGATCTATACATGCAAATCGATGGCAATCTTCCGACCAAGAGGGAATGCAAGACCTGCATACAACAAACTGCTGAGCCACCATCCGCAGAGTCCGGTGTACCACGGCCCAAACCACGCCTGAGCATTCCAAAAATCTACCACTCGACCGCAGTCTGAACAATTGTAATATTTTGACACACTCGCACATACAGTGCTATTCAGATATGCCTGCAATGACAGATCTCGGCTTCTATGTGTGTGTGAGCTATGTTCAGCTGTTGAAGTTTGGTGAAGTCCGCGCGAGTTTCAAGTCGATCAGCTGTCACCTCAGCTGATCGCGAATTTGACATAACCCGCTCAGTGCAGCAATGCGATGTAAGCGGTCAGACGGCCACTAATCAAAAGTGGAAAGTGCGGTTGGAAGTGATTTGGAAGAAAAAAGCCAATTTCAAATATCAAGATGACCGGTATGACAAATCCCTATTTAGAAAGTAAGCTGAGAGCGAGTAATTATTTTTTTTACTAACGATCTTCTGTCTCGTCTACGACGTGTCGAAGGATTACGGCCACGATCTCTAGTCTCCAAACTCGGTAGGTTGTTATATAAAATCAGTAAATTTCATCCTATTTATGGTAATAAAATATATAACTACGTCGAGTTAATGACGCAAAGTCATTAAACTCGACGTAGTTATATATTTTTTATGCATTTTAATCGGATTTAGATATACCGACGTCAAACTTGACAGATCTATAAAAGGATAAAAAAGCCAATTTCAAATATCGCAGCAAAATGACCGGTATGACAAATCCCTATTTAGAAAGTAAGCTGAGAGTGAGTAATTATTTTTTTTACTTCCGTAGGAAGGATTTTAATATACCGAAGGCGAGTCTAGCAGATCTATTCAACACTGCAAATCACAGATTTTATCAGTGAAACAGTTTAATCGGTTTGACTAAACGAAATATTATTAAAAGATCCAGATTCAACGGCGTGATCGCATCACTCGGTTTTTCCCGCAGCGTTATTAAATAAACATATCGAATTTGAAATTAATTTTTTTCGCCATCAATGGTTAAATTGTATTTCCAGAGACGAATTCGATACGATGCGGGGAATTGGCACCGGTTCGCGCCGCTATAAGTAATATTTTTTTTTTGCTTCTGTAAGTAGATTTTTAATATACCGAAGACTGGACTGACAGATTCATTGAAAATTGCAAATTACAATTGAGAAGTGCGAACCAGTTTGATCGGTTTGACAAAACGCAACGTGTGAATGAACGTAGAGCAAGGTGAGAGCAAGGTGAGAGCAGAGTGTGGGCAAGGTTATCACTAAATTAACTAACATATCGAATTTGAAATTCATTTTTTTCGCCATCAATGGTTAAATTGTATTTCCAGAGACGAATTCGATACGATGCGGGGAATTGGCACCGGTTCGCGCCGCTATAAGTAATATTTTTTTTTTTTGCTTCTGTAAGTAGATTTTTAATATACCGAAGACTGGACTGAGAGATTCATTGAAAATTGCAAATTACAATTGAGAAGTGCGAACCAGTTTGATCGGTTTGACAAAACGCAACGTGTGAATGAACGTAGAGCAAGGTGAGAGCAAGGTGAGAGCAGAGTGTGGGCAAGGTTATCACTAAATTAACTAAGATCCGCTGAATGCGCGCATAACGATGCATCGTTAATTAATTATGGCTATTACAACATGCATTTTTTCCCGCTAAATGGCGAATTTACTGATCCAGATGCGAGTGCGGTACGGTTTGGGAAAGTGGCACTCGATTGCACCGTCTCCGTAATTATTTTTTTTACTTCCGTAGGAAGGATTTTAATATACCGAAGGCGAGTCTAGCAGATCTATTCAACACTGCAAATCACAGATTTTATCAGTGAAACAGTTTAATCGGTTTGACTAAACGAAATATTATTAAACGATCCAGATTCAACGGCGTGATCGCATCACTCGGTTTTTCCCGCAGCGTTATTAAATAAACATATCGAATTTGAAATTAATTTTTTTCGCCATCAATGGTTAAATTGTATTTCCAGAGACGAATTCGATACGATGCGGGGAATTGGCACCGGTTCGCGCCGCTATAAGTAATATATTTTTTTTTTGCTTCTGTAAGTAGATTTTTAATATACCGAAGACTGGACTGAGAGATTCATTGAAAATTGCAAATTACAATTGAGAAGTGCGAACCAGTTTGATCGGTTTGACAAAACGCAACGTGTGAATGAACGTAGAGCAAGGTGAGAGCAAGGTGAGAGCAGAGTGTGGGCAAGGTTATCACTAAATTAACTAAGATCCGCTGAATGCGCGCATAACGATGCATCGTTAATTAATTATGGCTATTACAACATGCATTTTTTCCCGCTAAATGGCGAATTTACTGATCCAGATGCGAGTGCGGTACGGTTTGGGAAAGTGGCACTCGATTGCACCGTCTCCGTAATTATTTATTTTACTTGCGTAGGAAGGATTTTAATATACCGAAGGCGAGTCTAGCAGATCTATTCAACACTGCAAGTCACAGATTTTATCAGTGAAACAATTTAATAGGTTTGACTAAACGAAATATTATTAAAAGATCCAGATTCAACGGCGTGATCGCATCACTCGGTTTTTCCCGCAGCGTTATTAAATAAACATATCGAATTTGAAATTAATTTTTTTCGCCATCAATGGTTAAATTGTATTTCCAGAGACGAATTCGATACGATGCGGGGAATTGGCACCGGTTCGCGCCGCTACACGTAATAATTTTTTTTGATTGTTAATATACCAAATGATTGTGATTTTTGTTTTTTAGTTAATAGGTTTATAATATACCGATTACGAGCATTCTTGGGATATCAAAGCGTTTAAAGCAACTATTAATGTTCTGAATGGTTTAACTTATATGACATTTACTGATTAAAAAGTTGAATTGAAGATGATTAATTTTAATCAAATATATATATTTTTTTATTTGACAATATGAAAACGTCATACCGATCAATCTTTTTTGATTCATCAAAGCTATATTATAGTCTACAATGAAATCTACTAGATGTGTTCTCGGTATAATATTATTCATTAGATCGGAAGTAAAAAAAAGCAATCATGCCGAATAAATTGGTCAACAATTTATTCGACATGATTGATTTTTTTTTGTTACTCTACAAAAAAATGATTAAATAGATAACATTATTTCGGCATTTATTCACAATAAACGTTACAGCTTAACAACGTGTCTTAATAAGGTATCCAGAGACCTTCGTTCTCTATCACACATTGCATACGTCTCGGCATCGACTTAACAATTACTGGAAAACAATTACTGGAATTACTGGAACAATTACTGGAAGTCAATGTCCATTGACGAGTGGAAAAACTCGTATAACGTAGTTATATATGGTGTAAAAAATTTCACTGGGACGATGATTTTCGTCCCCTCGACATTGGCATTCGACAGTGCTTCCTAAAACAAACAAAAAATATTATTAATTCTGTTATTATTACTTAATTGATAATTACTTACATTAAAATTGTCCATAATTCGGATCCATTTGGCGTGGCAAAACTCGGGCGTAAATGGCTCCACGTGGTCCGCTACGGTTCTGAAAAAATATTAAATATGTCAAGTATACACACCCTGGCAGGTCGGATCACGGCCGAAATCACGGTGAAAATCACGCGTCAGTTTCTCTCTCTCGTTTGAACTTACGTCCACGTTTGCACCTCGTCCACGGCGTTTCCATTCTGAATTAATTCCAGCACCTTCCACACCATTCGCCACTCCCAGGTCGAATTCCCTGTATTAATTAATCTCATGGTTAATTGTAATCTGCCAGGGTTTAATGAATCAAAAACAATTTGAACTAAATTACATTGGACGAAAACTTGCGACATGATTGCTGCTGTCACGCTGATGTGCTTATCTAATGTTATATAAAAAAAGAGCAGCGAGGGATACGCCACGAACGCGCTAATAAACATCTGAATGCAGATCATATTTAATGGAATTATAAATTATAATTCTGTAAAAATACCCTTATAAATGATTCACGTTAAATCCACATTTTTCATTTATAGATACAAATTTCGAATTCATTTCGTTACTCAAGGATGCTGAGGGAAGAATTTGCGGAGGAGAACGTGCCGGATTAATTTAAATTATTTATTAAATATTTAATTTTGTAAAACCGGTGAATCTGAGTAACACCTTAAAATTGTGATTTATACTATTTTATGAATCTGTCGGTATCGTAGTCGGTATAATGAAATTCTATTTACAGAAGTAAACAAAATATATATAAACATTATTACGGACACGGTGCGAGCCTGTGCCAACTCCCCATACCTTACAGAATTCGTTTCCGGTCCCGCAAATTGGCCATCCATCGAGACAGATTTCGAATTCATTTCGTTGCTCAAGGATGCTGAGGGAAGAATTTGCGGAGGAGAACGTGCCGAATAATTTGAATTATTTATTAAATATCTATTTTTGTAAGACCGGTGAATCAGAGTAACACCTTAAAATGGTGATTTACACTATTTTACGGATCTGTCGGTATCATCGTCGGTATAATAAAATTCTACTTACGGGAGTAAAAAAAATACAAAAATTATTGTGGACAACCCTGGCAAGTCCGGCGACCGAGCGAACGACGGAAAAAAGACCGAAAAACGACCGGAAAATCGACCGGTCGATAAATGCAAAAAAAATCGTTCAAATAGTCGATCGACCGAAAAACGACCATTGAAATTATTCTTGATTAGTCGTTTCTTGATCGCGAAAAATCTGAAAACGACAGTCGAAATGACCAATTCAATCCTTTGTAACCGGTCGTTTTTCCGTGTCGACCGGGAAAACGACTATCTAAACGACCAACTACATAATCAAACTTCAAATAGACAATAAAAAAGTAAACCTCTAAAGGTTTGAATAGCCGAGTTGACTATGGCGCAAAGCAACAGTCGGAAGGTCAATGTTCGAATCCTAGCCGTGACAAATTTTTTGTTTCGAAATTCAATAAAAATGGAGTCGTTTCGACAGTCGTTTCTCGGTCTTCGCGGAAAAAACGACCGGTTAAAAGATTCTTAAAGGCTCATTTCGACGGTCGTTTTCCAATTTTTCGCGACCAAGAAACGACTAATCAAGAATAATTTCAATAGTCGTTTTTTGGTCGGTCGACTCTCTGAACGGTTTTTTTTTTGCATTTATAGACCGGTCGATTTTTCAGTCTACCAGCCGGTCTCTGGACTTGCTAGGGAAGTAAAAAATTGGCCATCCATCGAGACAAATTGATCGCAGCAGGCATATTCGATTGTACGGCGGGATCAGTGTTTCAAATACGACGCGCGCAATCAATTTATGAAAATCAATTTGTCTCGATGGATGGCCTATTCACTTGTTCAAAATAACTTTTGTATTTTTTTTACTCCCGTAAATAGATTTTTATTATACCGACGACGATACCGACGGATCCATAAAACAGTGTAAATCACAATTTTAAGGTATTAATCAGATTTACCGGTTTTACAAAAATAAATATTTAATAAATAATTGAAATAAATCGGCACGTTCTCGGCCGGAAAAAATCCGGCGTTCTATGAAAACTTCCGTTTATTTCGTATTTTCAGTGGAAAATAACGATTACCATTGTCGGTAAATCATTCGTCGTATAGATTGCGCAGCCAACTCGCCGACGGATCGGCGCCTAATTGTCAACTTTATGTACCGCGTTCGGCCGAACAAAAAATGCATCCAGTATATTCGGATATTCGTTCGGTCGAACGCGGCTTACTTGTTGCGGTAAAATCAACCATGTCGAATTTTTTCGACATGGTTGTTTTTTTTAATATCGTGCGCGTAGAAAAATGTTATACCGACAAAAATGCTTTCAGATTTCACTGCAGAGTGTAATACAACTTTTATACATGGAATCATTTTCATTGGTATGACTTTTTTCTATTGGCAAAATAAAAAAAAAGAATTCGGTTTAAGTTAAATCCCGGTTAAACCTCCGGAAACACGGAGCCCGCCACACAATCTAGTAGCATGCTGCGCGCGCATTACAACGCGCTCGGATAGTCAGAAATGTTGGCTACGTCGCATGATTTACCGACAGTGGTAACCGTTATTTTTCACTGAAAATAACGCACATCCAAATTCAGGTCATATTTAATTTGGTCAAATCAATCAAACTGAATTACTGATTAAAATTGGAATTTACACTTTTCAATAGACCTGCTAAATTCGTCTTCGGTATATCAGCATCCTATCCACAGAAAAAAATTAACAAAATTATGGATACGGTGCGAGCCAGTGCCACCTTCCCCTACCGTATCGCACTCGCCTCGGGATCAGCAAATTCGCCATCATTAATTAAGGATGCTGCGACATGCACGCAATTCGTTATTGTTATTTAAAAATTCTGCGCAAAGAACTTGCGGGGCAGAACGTGCTGATTAATTTCAATAATTTATTTAATATTTTATTTTGTGAAACCGGTCAAACGGATTAACTCCTTAAAATTGTGATTTATCCTTTTAAATAGATCTGTTGGTATCGTCTTTGGTATAACAAAATTTTACTTGCATAAGTAAAAAAAAAAATTATGCATGCAATGCGAGCCAATGTCAGTATCACAATTTCCCTATAGTATCGCACTCGCCTCTGGACTCAGAAATTCGACATTCCTTACGAAAAAAAAGAGTAATTGCCATAATTAATTAAGGACGTTGCAATATGCACGCATTTAACGGATTTTAGTTAACTAGTTAACTGACATTGAACGCATTGAAGTAATGCATGGCAATCACGGAACGCAATCAAATGAAACGAGACTTCGGTACATTTGTTTTGCTGTCCGTAGCTGTCACACATTTATTCCATACGTCTACATCAGTTTCAACGACTTTAAAAGGTGCGATGTATTTCTTAATTATGTGGGATGATTCCACGACAAGCGTCGTTAGTGCAAAATGTGTAAAGCGTGGGAACGACGGCAAAATGCTTTTTAGTTTGAATAGCCGAGACTATTACCCGGCAAAACTGCTACGAAAAAGTTGTGAGTTTGTAATTTTTTTTCGTCTCTACGCTATTTCTACCTTGTTAAATATCTTACAGTTCTATAAATGTGACGTTTTACAGCAAATAAGAGATACCTGACATCATTGTATGTAACGACGGACGGAGAAGTCTACACGGGGAAGCAAAAGAAGAGATTGTCGTCTTACAAGGATTGTGACGCTGCCGACGTTTGTGTCCCTACTTCTGATCCCGGTATTTATATTACTCCCGATGCTCCTTCTATTACTATTCCTGATGCTGCACCTATCGCTGGTTTCGTTGCTCCTGACGATGCTGCAGGCGCTGGCATTGCTGTTCCTGACGATGCTCCCGACTCTGGTCTCGCAGCTCCTGACGACGTTCATGAAAATACTCCCGATGCTGGTCCCGCTACTTCTGACGATGCTCCTGACTCTGGTCTCGTTGCTCCTGACGAGGCTCCCGACGCTGATCTCGCTGCTCCTGACGAGGCTCCCGATGCTGATCTCGCTGCTCCAGACGATGTTCCTGACGGTGATCGTGGAAAAAACAAAGGAATTCTCAAAACGGCTCTAATACCAGGTCCCACAAAGGTTTGCATCGAATTTAAAATCAATTTTCATAGCCTCAATAGTTAGTAACCAAATTGAAATCCTATAGTTAAACCAATAATGACAAAAACCAAACTAATAATCAATAATTATAATTTAATACTATAGAAATAATATTACTATAAATTAATGTTCTTTTCAGATTGAGATATTACCTGGAAGTGGGATTTACATGATAGAGACTGACCTGGTGCGCTGGACACGTTTGTATCGCAAAAAATCAAACAAACTCGCATGCCGATTGATGCGCATTATTGTCGGCGAGGAAAATTTGTCCGGTATGTCTCCGACTGGTCGGGGAAACCTTCAGCGTATCCCTAGAATAGTTTATGATGCTG
Source organism: Pimpla rufipes (assembly GCA_963932165.1). NCBI lineage: Eukaryota > Metazoa > Arthropoda > Insecta > Hymenoptera > Ichneumonidae > Pimpla > Pimpla rufipes. The sequence continues at coordinate 6,904,896 of OZ010634.1, forward strand.
TTGGAAGTGAGTAGTTTACGATTATTAGTAAAAATGGCGCCGTGCTATAAACGAATACCTTTCAAATTGTATACGAACCGTATCTATATTTTTCAGCTTACGTGTCGCTCAACGCAACACCGAAAATAAACAGCAGAGCGTTTCAAACAATGATGAAATTTTTGTGCCGCACCGTCAGGAAATCAAATGATTCGAAGTGAAATATCACTTAGTTAGCGCGTCTTCTAACAGCTTACTCTTAAAAAACGGCAAAATGTATTAATGTTACACTAAATTACATTACATTACATTGCATTACTTGATTTCACATTACTTTACGATGGCGGTTAGTACATTAATATTTTGGGAGGAATAGCGAGAGAGCGGTGTTTCAAATGCATCCCGTGCTGTGGTTTGAAACACCGATCTCGCCATAGAATTTAATAGCTTGCTGCGCGCGCGTTTCAGCGCGCTCGTGCGGTAAAAAATGTTGTCTACGTCGAACGTCAACATCGATCGCACCATACAATGGTTTCAATTGAAGCGATTCTCGTAACTTCTAGCCGTTTCAACCCATCGAAATTGTCTATCGTTGTCACTTGGGTGTCGCAAGTTGCACCCTGTTGTTTTCTTTTATTTTTTTAAGAAAGAAGTCATACCTACAAAATTATTATGATGAGTAAGAGGTATATAGTATCCTGCATAGAAATCTGTAAACTTTTTTGTCGGTATGACATTTGTCTTCGAACTTTGAAATAAAATAAAAATTAACCATGTCGAATAAATTCGTCATAACTTGGAGCCCGCTGGCGGTGTGAACGATGGAGCGAGTGAAATTGGCGCCCCGCTCGCGAGATCGCGACGAACATCTCAGTAACTGGCTGGCTCTCGTCGTCTTGAACCAAAGATCCTCATTCACGTGTTTACGTTGCGCGACGCGCATTCGGTCTACAATACTCGATGTTGGAATTGCTCCATTTTTTAATATACCCTCTGTGGTGAAATCGTTAAACATTTTTATCGGTATAATATTTTTCTATTCGCACGGTATAAAAAAATCAATCATGTCGATAAATTCGACATGGTTGATTTTGCCGCAACAGGTAAGCTGCGTTCGACCGAACGAATATCCGAATATACTGGATGCATTTTTTGTTCGGCCGAACGCGGTACATAAAGTTGACAATTAGGCGCCGATCCGTCGGCGAGTTGGCTGCGCAATCTATCGCAATATTGTGCGAAAACACACAGGAATCGTCCAAAGAGATCATGATTTCTCATGAGGTCACGGTAATAGCGCGGCATTTTTTTTTTTTTTCGAACCGTATTGTCCTGTCAGTTCTTTCACTGCTCGAACGAGCAGTAATACGGATTTCCCCGCGCGATTTCCAATATTAGCTGTTTGTCCTTTACTGATAACCGCATGGTGACTTCGTTTTTCGAAAATTCGATGATTTGCGGCAGGGGAATATTTCGGAAGGAAACTATTTCCCTTTTTCACAATGCGAATTGTAGGAAAAGAAAGATTATAGTAAATTATTTTAAAGAAACCGATATTGGTCATCGCGCGGAGAACTCCGGGTTATAATTAAATAAAAAAATAACGAAATAATTAAATAAATTACATTTTTTAAATGTTATTTATTTAACGAATATTTGATGAAGACTTCCGTTTATTTCGAATTTTCAGTAAAAAAAATAACGATTACGACTGTCGGTAAATCATGCGACGTAGCCAACGTTTTTGATTATGCGAGCGCGCTGCAATGCGCGCGTAGCAAAGCTATTAGACTGTATGGCGGGATCGATGTTTCAAACCGCAGCGCGCGCATCTTTCGAGACTCACGCGAGGGTTACGAGAGATGCCGTGCACTGCGGTTTGAAACACCGAGCCCGCCATACAATCTAGTAGCATGCTGCGCGCGCATTTCAACGCACTCGGGTAGTCAAAAATGTTGGCCACGTTGCATGATTTACCGACAGTGGTAACAGTTATTTTTCACCGAAAAATAACGCACATCCGAATTCAAATCATATGTAATTTTGTAAAAATGTTGAAACTGAATTACTGATTAAAATTAGAATTTACGGTTTTCAATAGACCGGCTGAACTCGCCTTCGGTATATCAACATCCCATCCACGGAAAAAAAATTAACATAATTATGGAAACGGTGCGAGCCAGTGCCACGTTTCCCTACCGTATCGCACTCGCCTCTGGATCAGTAAATTCGCCATTTATCGGCAAAAAATGCATGTTGTAATAGCCATCATTAATTAACGATGCTGCGATATGCACGCATTCAGCGGATCTTAGTTAATTTAGTGATAACCTTGTCCACACTCTGCTCTCACCTTGCTCTCACCTTGCTTTATGTTCATTCACACGTTGCGTCTTGTCAAACCGATCAAACTGGTTCGCACTTCTCAATTGTAATTTGCAATTTTGAATGCATCTGTCAGTCCAGTCTTCGGTATATTAAAAATCTACTTACAGAAGCAAAAAAAAAATTATTACTTGTAGCGGCTCGAACCGGTGCCAATTCCCAATACATTATAGAATTCGTCTCTGGATCGCGAAAATTGGCCATCCATTGAGACAAATTTCTAATTTATTTCGTTATTCAAGGATGCTGCGGGAAGAATTTGCGGAGAAAAACGTGCCGATTAAATTCAATCATTTATTAAATATTGAATTTTGTCAAACCGGTCAAACTGATTAGCTGCATAAAATTGTGATTTACACTGTTCAACAGATCTGTCGATGTCGTCTTCGGTACAGTAAAAGTCTACTTACGGGAGTAAAAAAAATATAAAAGTTATTGTGGATACGGTGCGAGCCTGTGCCAACTCCCAATACATTATAGAATTCGTCTCTGGACCGCGAAAATTTGCCAGCCATCGAGACAAATTCATTTCCAATTAATTGTCGTCATTTATGGATGCTACAGGCATAAGTTGGCAGAGACAACGCGCCGATTAATTTCGTTAATTTATTAATTATTGAATTTTGTAATACCGCTGAATCTGATAATATTCCCCAATCTATCGATTGGCTGTAATAATCTTTATAACCATATTCTACGGATCACGCGGGGCGAGTAAAATCCTCAAACATGGTTTCGATTCAACGAATTGACCCAACTGGAGTGTCCAGTCACAAAAAATGGATAAATTTCTATAATTCATTAGGGGTTTCTGTATTAACTGTTTTATTATTATTATTATTACTATTATTATTAATCACAATATTAGATTGACCTATAAAACGAATTTATTCATTTTAACGGAAATTTCTAAGCTGTAAACTCGTTCGATTTACGTTTCAACGTGAACTTATTCGCGCTTAAACTAGTTTACATCATTTACCAGATTCGTTTTTGTTTATTGTCGTCCGGTTCTGCGGAAAATCAGTCAGATTTGATTCATCAAACATGGCACAACCTGAGCGTCCGAACCGCTTTACCAATTATTCACCTGGTGTCCGCGGCGTAATCGTCGGGATGTATTTGAATGGCAGCCCGCGAAATGAAATACGCGAACAAATCGGTTGCGATATGCGCACCGTCAATTTATGGATTGATCGGTTTGAAGAAGGTGGGTACGACAACTTGTGCGATCACCGAAAAAATAACAGGCGTCCCAAGGCTACTACCCCTGAGGAGGATGTCGCGCTGTTGCAGCATGTCGAAGAATTCCCGCACACGACGGTTACAGCTGCTTTAGAAGAAACGGAAGTGCCCGTTTCCGTCAGCACTGGACGTCGTCGACTAAAAGAAGTCGGTCTCACTGCCCATCGACCCCAAAAAAAGACAAAGCTGACGGCAGCTCATCGCGAGCAGCGACTTCTTTATGCTCGTGAGCACGCCGATTGGACACTCGAGGATTGGACACCAGTGATCTTTTCGGACGAAAAGGTAGGGAAATATACCAAGTTTTCGAAAAATGAGAGGCAACTGCAAAAACTTCTCGATAATATAAAAATCTGAAAAAAATCAATCCGTGTTAAAGGTGATAAAAAGATTAAATTGGCACAATAATTCGCGCGAAATCGCAGCTCGCACACTGGTAGCATAACATTTTTTTCAGAGCTCGTACGAAAAAAATTTTCTCAACTTCTGTTTTGAGAAAAAGCTTCATCGTACTCGTATCGAAAAATACTATTTTGGCCAATTTGTCAATAACATTTTGGAATTATTATTATGCCAAATTAATTTTTTCGTGAAGTAACATTCACGCACGCTGTGGCATAAAAATATTTACAGGTATTCAACTCAGCGGATGACGGATGCCGCCACGTCTATCGACCGAGGGGTCAAGAATTTGCGCTGCAGCCGAGATACGTCGTCGAGAAAGAGTGGAGTGGCCGTATCACAGCTGGATTTTGGGGGTGTATGGCGAGGAACGGTGCCATGGCGCTCCATGAAATCCCAGCGCACATGAACGCCAATGATTACGTAACGATCCTCAACGACGTAATGCTCCCGTGTGCCCGAGAACGATTTCCTGCTGAAGAATTTCCTCATATCATGTTCATGCAAGACAACAGTGCCGTCCACCGAGCACACGCGGTGAGGGATTGGTTCGAGGCCCATCCAGAAATAATCCTCATGAACTGGCCCAGCAAGTCGCCTGATTTGAACCCTATCGAAAATCTCTGGAGTAAGATTCCCTAAGTTATTTTTATTTAGTACGAAAAATGGAGTAAATTCTCATGTTCATTGTTGACCATAGGTGTCATGGTGAGAAACTGGATCTCTGGCGAAGATCGAAATCGGGAACAGCTCGTTGCGCACGTCTTCCGATGTTGGGAAGATATTCAGGAGGATCAAAGATTGACCCAATCACTCGTTGAGTCGATGCCGAGACGTATGCAATGTGTGATAGAGAACGAAGGTTTCTGGATACCTTATTAAGACACGTTGTTAAGCTGTAACGTTTATTGTGAATAAATGCCGAAATAATGATATCTATTTAATCATTTTTTTGTAGAGTAACAAAAAAAAATCAATCATGTCGAATAAATTGTTGACCAATTTATTCGGCATGATTGCTTTTTTTTACTTCCGATCTAATGAATAATATTATACCGAGAACACATCTGGTAGATTTCATTGTAGACTATAATATAGCTTTGATGAATCAAAAAAGATTGATCGGTATGACGTTTTCATATTGTCAAATAAAAAAAAAATATATTTGATTAAAATTAATCATCTTCAATTCAACTTCTTAATCAGTAAATGTCATATAAGTTAAACCATTCAGAACATTAATAGTTGCTTTAAACGCTTTGATATCCCAAGAATGCTCGTAATCGGTATATTATAAACCTATTAACTAAAAAACAAAAATCACAATCATTCGGTATATTAACAATAAAAAAAAATTATTACGTGTAGCGGCGCGAACCGGTGCCAATTCCCCGTATCGTATCGAATTCGTCTCTGGAAATACAATTTACCCATTGATGGCGGAAAAAATTAATTTAAAATTCGATATGTTTATTTAATAACGCTGCGGGAAAAACCGAGTGATGCGATCACGCCGTTGAATCTGGATCGTTTAATAATATTTCGTTTAGTCAAACCGATTAAACTGTTTCACTGATAAAATCTGTGATTTGCAGTGTTGAATAGATCTGCTAGACTCGCCTTCGGTATATTAAAATCCTTCCTACGGAAGTAAAAAAAATAATTACGGAGACGGTGCAATCGAGTGCCACTTTCCCAAACCGTACCGCACTCGCATCTGGATCAGTAAATTCGCCATTTAGCGGGAAAAAATGCATGTTGTAATAGCCATAATTAATTAACGATGCATCGTTATGCGCGCATTCAGCGGATCTTAGTTAATTTAGTGATAACCTTGCCCACACTCTGCTCTCACCTTGCTCTCACCTTGCTCTACGTTCATTCACACGTTGCGTTTTGTCAAACCGATCAAACTGGTTCGCACTTCTCAATTGTAATTTGCAATTTTCAATGAATCTCTCAGTCCAGTCTTCGGTATATTAAAAATCTACTTACAGAAGCAAAAAAAAAAAATATTACTTATAGCGGCGCGAACCGGTGCCAATTCCCCGCATCGTATCGAATTCGTCTCTGGAAATACAATTTAACCATTGATGGCGAAAAAAATTAATTTCAAATTCGATATGTTAGTTAATTTAGTGATAACCTTGCCCACACTCTGCTCTCACCTTGCTCTCACCTTGCTCTACGTTCATTCACACGTTGCGTTTTGTCAAACCGATCAAACTGGTTCGCACTTCTCAATTGTAATTTGCAATTTTCAATGAATCTGTCAGTCCAGTCTTCGGTATATTAAAAATCTACTTACAGAAGCAAAAAAAAAAAAAATATTACTTATAGCGGCGCGAACCGGTGCCAATTCCCCGCATCGTATCGAATTCGTCTCTGGAAATACAATTTAACCATTGATGGCGAAAAAAATTAATTTCAAATTCGATATGTTAGTTAATTTAGTGATAACCTTGCCCACACTCTGCTCTCACCTTGCTCTCACCTTGCTCTACGTTCATTCACACGTTGCGTTTTGTCAAACCGATCAAACTGGTTCGCACTTCTCAATTGTAATTTGCAATTTTCAATGAATCTCTCAGTCCAGTCTTCGGTATATTAAAAATCTACTTACAGAAGCAAAAAAAAAAAATATTACTTATAGCGGCGCGAACCGGTGCCAATTCCCCGCATCGTATCGAATTCGTCTCTGGAAATACAATTTAACCATTGATGGCGAAAAAAATTAATTTCAAATTCGATATGTTAGTTAATTTAGTGATAACCTTGCCCACACTCTGCTCTCACCTTGCTCTCACCTTGCTCTACGTTCATTCACACGTTGCATTTTGTCAAACCGATCAAACTGGTTCGCACTTCTCAATTGTAATTTGCAATTTTCAATGAATCTCTCAGTCCAGTCTTCGGTATATTAAAAATCTACTTACAGAAGCAAAAAAAAAAAATATTACTTATAGCGGCGCGAACCGGTGCCAATTCCCCGCATCGTATCGAATTCGTCTCTGGAAATACAATTTAACCATTGATGGCGAAAAAAATTAATTTCAAATTCGATATGTTAGTTAATTTAGTGATAACCTTGCCCACACTCTGCTCTCACCTTGCTCTCACCTTGCTCTACGTTCATTCACACGTTGCGTTTTGTCAAACCGATCAAACTGGTTCGCACTTCTCAATTGTAATTTGCAATTTTCAATGAATCTCTCAGTAAAGTCTTCGGTATATTAAAAATCTACTTACAGAAGCAAAAAAAAAAAATATTACTTATAGCGGCGCGAACCGGTGCCAATTCCCCGCATCGTATCGAATTCGTCTCTGGAAATACAATTTAACCATTGATGGCGAAAAAAATTAATTTCAAATTCGATGTTTATTTAATAACGCTGCGGGAAAAACCGAGTGATGCGATCACGCCGTTGAATCTGGATCGTTTAATAATATTTCGTTTAGTCAAACCGATTAAACTGTTTCACTGATAAAATCTGTGATTTGCAGTGTTGAATAGATCTGCTAGACTCGCCTTCGGTATATTAAAATCCTTCCTACGGAAGTAAAAAAAATAATTACGGAGACGGTGCAATCGAGTGCCACTTTCCCAAACCGTACCGCACTCGCATCTGGATCAGTAAATTCGCCATTTAGCGGGAAAAAATGCATGTTGTAATAGCCATAATTAATTAACGATGCATCGTTATGCGCGCATTCAGCGGATCTTAGTTAATTTAGTGATAACCTTGCCCACACTCTGCTCTCACCTTGCTCTCACCTTGCTCTACGTTCATTCACACGTTGCGTTTTGTCAAACCGATCAAACTGGTTCGCACTTCTCAATTGTAATTTGCAATTTTCAATGAATCTGTCAGTCCAGTCTTCGGTATATTAAAAATCTACTTACAGAAGCAAAAAAAAAAAATATTACTTATAGCGGCGCGAACCGGTGCCAATTCCCCGCATCGTATCGAATTCGTCTCTGGAAATACAATTTAACCATTGATGGCGAAAAAAATTAATTTCAAATTCGATGTTTATTTAATAACGCTGCGGGAAAAACCGAGTGATGCGATCACGCCGTTAAATCTGGATCGTTTAATAATATTTCGTTTAGTCAAACCGATTAAACTGTTTCGTTTTGTCAAACCGATCAAACTGGTTCGCACTTCTCAATTGTAATTTGCAATTTTCAATGAATCTCTCAGTCCAGTCTTCGGTATATTAAAAATCTACTTACAGAAGCAAAAAAAAAAATATTACTTGTAGCGGCGCGAACCGGTGCCAATTCCCCGCATCGTATCGAATTCGTCTCTGGAAATACAATTTAACCATTGATGGCGAAAAAAATGAATTTCAAATTCGATATGTTAGTTAATTTAGTGATAACCTTGCCCACACTCTGCTCTCACCTTGCTCTCACCTTGCTCTACGTTCATTCACACGTTGCGTTTTGTCAAACCGATCAAACTGGTTCGCACTTCTCAATTGTAATTTGCAATTTTCAATGAATCTGTCAGTCCAGTCTTCGGTATATTAAAAATCTACTTACAGAAGCAAAAAAAAAAATATTACTTATAGCGGCGCGAATCGGTGCCAATTCCCCGCATCGTATCGAATTCGTCTCTGGAAATACAATTTAACCATTGATGGCGAAAAAAATTAATTTCAAATTCGATATGTTTATTTAATAACGCTGCGGGAAAAACCGAGTGATGCGATCACGCCGTTGAATCTGGATCTTTTAATAATATTTCGTTTAGTCAAACCGATTAAACTGTTTCACTGATAAAATCTGTGATTTGCAGTGTTGAATAGATCTGCTAGACTCGCCTTCGGTATATTAAAATCCTTCCTACGGAAGTAAAAAAAATAATTACTCACTCTCAGCTTACTTTCTAAATAGGGATTTGTCATACCGGTCATTTTGCTGCGATATTTGAAATTGGCTTTTTTATCCTTTTATAGATCTGTCAAGTTTGACGTCGGTATATCTAAATCCGATTAAAATGCATAAAAAATATATAACTACGTCGAGTTTAATGACTTTGCGTCATTAACTCGACGTAGTTATATATTTTATTACCATAAATAGGATGAAATTTACTGATTTTATATAACAACCTACCGAGTTTGGAGACTAGAGATCGTGGCCGTAATCCTTCGACACGTCGTAGACGAGACAGAAGATCGTTAGTAAAAAAAATAATTACTCGCTCTCAGCTTACTTTCTAAATAGGGATTTGTCATACCGGTCATCTTGATATTTGAAATTGGCTTTTTTCTTCCAAATCACTTCCAACCGCACTTTCCACTTTTGATTAGTGGCCGTCTGACCGCTTACATCGCATTGCTGCACTGAGCGGGTTATGTCAAATTCGCGATCAGCTGAGGTGACAGCTGATCGACTTGAAACTCGCGCGGACTTCACCAAACTTCAACAGCTGAACATAGCTCACACACACATAGAAGCCGAGATCTGTCATTGCAGGCATATCTGAATAGCACTGTACAATATCATGTGTTTAAAATAAATCTATTTTTCGAGAAAATTCGACTTTTTCATTTCACGACTTACCGGCCGGAAATATTTACCATCATCCCCCAACAGGTAAACTTACCATCGAAAATCGTGAGTTACCGATCGTAGGCTAAAAATCTACAATACCGACGGCTGCTGCTGCACGATCGCGCTCGATTTTCCCTCGAAAATCTGACGCGGTGGACAAAATCTCAACCGACCAATCAGCGCGCGGGAAATCATCTCCACGGGCTTAACAGCCAACCAGCGCTCGGGGAATCAAGGCCCACGCCAGACGCCCCCACTCACAGCAGTCGCGGCGCTCGAAGAAGACGACGCAGGGAAAATTCTCCCGAAGGAGTGGGGCGCTGGGGAAGAGGGGGCCTAGCAACCAACCCATGCTCGGGGAATTATGCTAATCAGTCCCACCACCGCTCAAACATTACAGGGAAAATTTTCCCGAAAGAGTGGGGAGGAGAGGGGATTTTTAGACCAATGAAATCTCGGGGAATTATGCTAATTACTCCCACCTCCTCTCAAACATTACAGGGAAAATTTTTCCGAAGGAGTGGGGAGGAGTGGGGATTTTTAGACCAATCAGAACTCGGAGAATTTACCCCCACTCTTCCCCCTCCCTCTGTCTAGCACCGGCGCCAGGGGCCCAGACAGGGGCAGGTATGGGGAGGGGGAAGTGTCGTCTCCCTATACCTGCCCCTTACTACTCACAGAACACGACAACGCATCCGGCGAAGCCACAGAAAACGTCGACGCATCCGGCCAAGTCGCAGAAAAAGTCGACGCATCCGGCGAAGCCACAGAACACGACAACGCATCCGGCGAAGCCACAGAACACGACAACGCATCCGGCGAAGCCACAGAACACGACAACGCATCCGGCCAAGTCGCAGAAAAAGTCGACGCATCCGGCCAAGTCGCAGAAAAAGTCGTCGCATCCGGCGAAGCCACAGAACACGACAACGCATCCGGCGAAGCCACAGAAAACGTCGACGCATCCGGCCAAGTCGCCGAAAAAGTCGACGCATCCGGCGAAGCCACAGAACACGACAACGCATCCGGCGAAGCCACAGAACACGACAACGCATCCGGCGAAGCCACAGAACACGACAACGCATCCGGCCAAGTCGCAGAAAAAGTCGACGCATCCGGCGAAGCCACAGAACACGACAACGCATCCGGCGAAGCCACAGAACACGACAACGCATCTGGCGAAGCCACAGAACACGACAACGCATCCGGCGAAGCCACAGAACACGACAACGCATCCGGCCAAGTCGCAGAAAAAGTCGACGCATCCGGCCAAGTCGCAGAAAAAGTCGACGCATCCGGCGAAGCCACAGAACACGACAACGCATCCGGCGAAGCCACAGAACACGACAACGCATCCGGCGAAGCCACAGAAAACGTCGACGCATCCGGCAAAACCGCAGAAAACGTTAACGCACCCGGCGAAGCCGCCGGAAAAGTCAACGCACCCGGCGAAGCCACAGAAAACGTCGACGCATCCGGCCAAGTCGCAGAAAAAGTCGACGCATCCGGCGAAGCCACAGAACACGACAACGCATCCGGCGAAGCCACAGAACACGACAACGCATCCGGCGAAGCCACAGAACACGACAACGCATCCGGCCAAGTCGCAGAAAAAGTCGACGCATCCGGCGAAGCCACAGAACACGACAACGCATCCGGCGAAGCCACAGAACACGACAACGCATCCGGCGAAGCCACAGAACACGACAACGCATCCGGCCAAGTCGCAGAAAAAGTCGACGCATCCGGCCAAGTCGCAGAAAAAGTCGACGCATCCGGCGAAGCCACAGAACACGACAACGCATCCGGCGAAGCCACAGAACACGACAACGCATCCGGCCAAGTCGCAGAAAAAGTCGACGCATCCGGCCAAGTCTCAGAAAAAGTCGACGCATCCGGCGAAGCCACAGAACACGACAACGCATCCGGCGAAGCCACAGAAAACGTCGACGCATCCGGCAAAACCGCAGAAAACGTTAATGCACCCGGCGAAGCCGCCGGAAAAGTCAACGCACCCGGCGAAACCGCCGGAAAAGTCGCAAAAAAGAGTATTTCGGCGTGGAACAACGAGTATACGATCGACGAGGACGTTTTCGTTAAGATGGGGCGCGCCCCATTTTGGCCCGCAACCGTAGTTGGGATAAAAAATTGCGGTAAAAAACATTCTTTGACGATAAAATTCTACGATTTCGTCCCGACATTGCACGCGGTAAAACGATCGTGCAACATAAAAAAAATAACGGCGGAAACAATGGGCATCCACTCGGCAGAAAAATCCACCATGTGGCCGAATTTTGAGAGGGTGGTGTTATCGAAAATGGAGCCCGTTATACAAGACGCGTGGAACGCCGCCTATAAGCAAAAAGAAAATTGAAAAAAATGAAATGAAAAATGAAAAAAATTGTCGTTATTTTCCCTTCGAATCGTGTATTTAAAAGCAATGTATGTGACGTTTCCGTGTAGTTTCAAAGTTGCCTCAATTCGTTTAAAGAAAAGAGAAAAGAACAATAGTCTGCATCGTCGCGATTGCTAATACGCGTTGTTATAAATTTTGTATAAAATTGCAGTTCCATATTCTCGCGGGGCCGTATCTTAACTTTCTTAATTATTCAAGATTATGCGACGTCATCTATATCTAACTGTGTGAATCCCAATTTTATAAACTGTTAAACCTTCCACCATTTTGTTTATATTAACAAGTATCCTACCGAATGTTATAATTTTCAAAAGTTATTCGTATCTAGGTGTACGGATCCCGATTTTATAAACTATTAATCCTTTTACCATTTTCTTATGTTAACAAATTATCCTACCGAATGTCATAACTTTTAAAAGTTATCCGTATTTAAATGTATGAGTCCCGATTTTATAAACTATTAATCCTTTTACCATTTTCTTATGTTAACAAACTATCATGGTGAGTTATATAATTCTTAACAATTGTTCATGGACAATTTAGTCGTTTTTACCTCTTTATCTTACGGGGCTCCGTCTTTTGAATTCCAAAGGTTCCTTGAGACATTAATTATTTCGTCTTGTTGCATTCTCTTATTCTTTTATCTGTGCATTTACAGGGGTCTTCAAGAAAAGCGGAAGAATAGTTTTAGTTATCTGGCCAGACTATAACTCCATTACGCACAAATCATGATTTCCGAGACGAAAAATGAAACAACGATTTTGGTGGAACGTAGGGCATTCACCCGGTGTTCTCATAATCTTCTAGCTATCAGGGCTAAGTAGATTTCTTTTATTTCCCTTTTTTGTAACCACAGGCGGTTTCGGCTGCAACGAGTGATCGAGGATCGTTAAGAGGCGTGGTAACGCAAGGCCAGCAGCTGACGGTCGATATCCGACCCGCCCAGTTGCTTCTAGTTTCGTCTATCGCCGCTCGCTCGAGTGGCGTAGGTGACTTTTTCTAGAGAGCTTAGTGTTTTGAAAAATCGGGCCCTGTTGTACCGTCATCCGCACTCTTTTACTTCGACTGGCCCAGCGCTATCTGTTAACAGATATTGTAGTTTCCAGGGCCTGCAGGGACCGTTGCTCGTATAATTGCTTACCGAATGCCCCCCTTTCGCCAGAAGTCTCGAATCCATGACTGAACTAAGAGTTCGTTCGTGCGAATAGCGCGAAGTTACGGCCTGACGTAACAGCGGTTATGTCTATTGTGGTAGAAGCTCGATCGTCGGCAATGCGCAAACATCGTGCAAACAACATGGCGAGGCAGCAGCAGCAGCAGCAGCAGCATCGAGCGATGGTAAAGAAGCGTGGTGGAAATCGGCAGTGGCCTGCACGGCTGCCGATCGGCCAACACCACGCGGCCCTACTCAACGCTCTATGCCATGCGAATAGAGCACAACAAAAAGCCCTACTACGCACGTCCGATGAATCGCTAGTCAAGTATATTTGTGAATGCGCGTTAAACGTACTACATGGTGTGGTGGAGCTGAAACCAGCGGCAAAAAAACGTTTGGCACGATTTAAACATGTGTTGCGACAACTAGCGCCACCACTACGACACGTGGACTCCCGACGAAACAGGGAAAATCAGAATGGTGGCGGAAAAAGACGCGTAGATGGCGTTAGTGGCGCTCGTAAACGACGAAGATTTAACTGGCGCTTGAAACAACGTATTATGATGCAAAAAGGATGTGGCGCATTTTTGCCCCTTTTATTAGCACCCATTATCACGGGACTGTTTAGTAGAATGTTTGGCGGCAATGGTGGTGGTGGTTGAAGTGGCTAAAAATTAACAATGGAACACGCAAAGAAAATGGTTTTAGTACCGGCGGAGGAGGTGGTGGCGCCGACAGTGGCGAACGAGCCAATGATCGGTGGCGGCGGCGGCGGTGGCGGCGACGGCGGCGTTAAAAAATCCGCACAGACTCCGGGCAATCCTATATCACGACTTGATGGTGAACTTGCGAGTATCTTAAACTCGGGAAAATATCCTGATGATGGCGCCAAATGGAAAGCATATCTACAAGTTCGACAACGATATTTGTATCTCGTTGAGACACGGAATGGACCACCAGATCCATCGTTACCTGGAGCAAAAGCAATAGCAGCAGCAGCAGCATCGTCATCGCAACCGGAAAATCACGATTTTAACGTGACTAATATTGTGAACAACGTGCCGGCAAAACATCAACGTAGAGCTCACGCTTTACTGCTATATATGCGTAATTCACCGCGTGTGTCACAACGAGTCAGCTGGGACAACGAGGGACGTGTGACTATTGACGGAGTGCTCATTCACAATTCGAACATTCTCGATCTTGTTAATGACGCAACACGTGAGAGAAAAGATTTCAAAGCCAACGGCAGGCGTCAGTTTATTCGGAGACTTCGAGAATGTGCTGTACCACATGAATTTGTCGGAAATAATGAATTATGGGCTATTGGTGGCCGGAGTGCTGCTGCTGCTGCTGCTGATGCTGCTACTATTGCCGGTGTAAAACGTCGAAGAAACGATTCAACGCATTATAACAACGATGCCAGCGACGAAGAAGACGACGACAACGACGCTGAAGAGAACTACGAACCCAGTGCAAAAAGAACAAAAAATACGCTGGTGCGACAGTGGTACGAACCACCGATCAGCCGTAAACAGCGTCGAAGAAAAGTGACCATACCTGCTGCTGCTGCTGCTGCTGCTGCTGCTGCTGCTGCTGCTGCTGCCGCTGCCGCTGCTGCTGCCGCTGCCGCTGCCGATCCTCAAGAGATACCTGTGGCGAGTTCGACACCGTTTAGGGCGGCAAGGAGGAGGCAGAAACCTGTTACACCTACAGATCGACGAATTACCGCTGGTGCAAAACGTATTCTCGAAACTTCTATCACGGGGAAAAGAACACGATGCAATATGAAATTCGAAAACTCATATTACGATCCCGTTCATCCTGCGAGTTACTCCGGTGCACGGCATCTAATAAGTATTAAAAAAAATAAACCAATCAATGTTTATGACTGGTTGAGCCAACAAGACGCCTATACACTACATAAACCCGTGAGACGACAATTCCCACGACTTCACTATAATGTCGACAATATAGACGATGTTTGGGAAGCCGATCTCGTGGATGTGCGATCGATAAAAAATTATAACGATAATGTCGCTTACCTACTCACGGTCATTGATGTGCGATGCAAATTTGCATGGGTCGAACCGCTACCGGATAAACCTGTGCACTCTGTCACCGAGGCATTTAAACGAATTTTCGAACAAAGCGAGGATCGCTTACCCGTATACCTGCAGACCGACAAAGGCAAAGAATTTGTCGGCAAAGAATTATAGGCTTTTCTACAAAAAGCCGAAATTCGTTTTCGAGATACACGTAATCCCGATATAAAAGCCGCAATTGTCGAACGATTTAATCGCACACTGAAAGAACGAATGTGGCGCTACTTCATACATCGAAATACACGACGAGACATCGATGTATTACAAAAATTTACTTGTGCCTATAATCACGCAAGACTCTCGTCAATTAAGATGCAACCGGCTGCTGTAACGCTATACAATGCGAATGTCGCACTGGAGAATATGACAAACGCGGCGTTGAAGCAACGAGAAAAAAGACGTCACACAAAGGTTAAATACAACCGCGGCAATTACGTGAGGATTAGTCGAACAAAAGGCACCTTCGAGAAGGGTTACGAGCGAAATTGGAGTGAAGAAATTTTTCAAATCGCGAAAGTCACGACCCGTCAAGGAATACAAATTTACGAACTACGAGATCTCGAGGGAGAATTATTCGATGGATTTTTCTACACCGAGGAAATAATACCTGTGCACGAGAAACGCCTGACTGCAGATCAAGATTTTAAAATCGATCGTATCTTACGGACCAAAGGACGAGGCGCGAAGAAACAACTTTTCGTCAGCTGGGTTGGCTACCCCTCGAAATTTAACTCTTGGATACCTGCGGCTAACGCCTACACCCTCGACACCTGACAAACGCCGGCGCGCGCGCGCCCGCTCGAAGCCACCCGTCGTCGTCGTCGCCGCCGCCGCAACCGTCATTATGTACAACGACGAAAACTTTTATCTCGTATTACCGAGTAATAGCAGTATGCATTATTATCCGGAAAACACGACAACGCATTTTATTACACAACTTTCACGTGAAGTACTGCTGAACGGTCAGTGGACCGTGGGTTTATCGGAAATACATATACCCTGCACAATGGCGCACTTACAGCGAGAAGACACGCTGATTCAATGGAGAGCGTGCGACAACAACTTGGAATATAAGAACGCTCACATACCGTACGGTGTTTACAAAAACCACGAAGATCTCATGACAAACATGAACAATATACCGGGCCTTCGTGAGGCCGGTATACAAATGGTCAATGCCGAAGGTACAAGTGGTTACGCGGCTATTGCGAGTGATGAGCGGACGGTAAAGTGTGGCAAAGAAATTACATTACCAAACAATGTGTTACGCGTTAGCGAGAAGGTCCAGCGTATACTAGGCTTCACCGAAAACATCGGCACTAATGACTGGAGGTCTGGACAGACTTCATACCTGCGATTCAAGCGTGGATACCAACACGTGGGACAAACACCCGCCTCCATCTCTCGAGCTCTACCAGAACAGCTCTTTGTCTACACGGATCTCTGTATGCCCTACACCCTATACCCATACACTGGGCGATACTCAGGCCGCGCTATTACGTATAGTCAATTTCAATACAATACGCTACGCGTGTGGTTCGACACAAGTGAAATATTTTTCACCGCCAAATTACATACCACTATTAAGCAACTGCTTTCGCACAGTCGCAATCGATATAAGGGATCATCTGGTCAAGCCAATACCATTCGAGTACGGGACGCTAACCCTAACGCTTCACTTTAAACGTGTCGCGTAAACTCGCACTAGCGAGCGCTCCTCAGAACCGTCGGCGCAATGGTGGCCCATTACGTGGCATACTACGATAACCAGGTTGGAGGCGGCAGTCGTATAGGCAACGTCTTTGTCGGCGCACCGTATCAACGAGGGCACGGCATCGGCAGATTCCTCGGCGGACTCTTCAGGAGCGTTCTCCCGCTACTGACACGAGTCGCTAAAGCCGTCGGAAAAGAGGCTCTACGCACTGGACTACACGTGATCGAAGATGTGAGCGGCAATCAAGGAGTCGTTCAAACGGCGCGCTGCAGAATCGGGAGAAAATTCAGCCCGAAAAGCTGTAACGGCCCGTCTTCACATAAGAAGACGATTCGAATGAGAGAAAAGCATAGGTGACATTAGCGCAGTGGTTAGCGCTCTGACTAAGGAATGAACATTCCGGGTTCGAGTCCCGGAGATCACCATATCTTTTCTCTCTTCGAAACTTCGCCAACTCATCCGCACGACCATCCTACACACATCCCCGAATTCTCGGCCCAGCCGTTACAAAGCCAACGAAAAAATCTCTCTACTCATGAACGGCGCGGGGTATAATAATGCATTCGCGACGCGGACGATGCAGTCGTTAACGGGTCGTGCACGCGCGCGTATCTCGACGAGAAAGCGTGCGACGAAAAGGAAAAGCGGTGCATCATCAACGGCGGCCGCGAAAAAGAAGAGGCGAAAGAAGAAGAAGAGCAGCAGCAGCAGCAGCAGCAGTCGCAAGACGGCGAGGGGAAGAGTGACAAAGAAACGCGGGCGAGGCGGGAGTACTAAAAAAAGGAAAAGACCCAGCGATATCTTCGGTTAAACATGTCTTTTCTACACTCACACTCGTGTGAATGTATGAAGACGGAGCTCGACTTATTCTCCATACCACCGACACAAACGTCCATCGAGTCGTCGCAATATGTCCACTATAAACCCGTCTCCGCGCTCTCGGACGACGGGCCCATCGAGTTCGTTATACCTGGCCATGGTGAGGAATACCTTGACCTAGCCCACACAATGCTCTGTGTAAAACTCAAAGTTTTAGCAAACGCTGATTCACCCTACAAAGTAGCACCTGTTAATAACTTTTTACACAGCCTCTTCAATCAGGTCGACGTGTTTTTCAATCAAAAACTCGTTGCACCGCCCAATAATGCTTACGCATTCAGGGCTTATATTGAGACATTGTTGAATTACGGGCCTGCGGCTAAACAATCGCATCTCACGACCGCCCTGTGGTTCACCGACGACGCAGGTGGTTTTGACTCACTGTCCGGCACGAAAACCAATAATGGCCAAGAGCTAAGGGCGAAGTATATTAAAGCCGGTAAAACTCTCGATATGATTGGGCATTTACACTGCGACGTTTTTAATCAGGATAAATTTCTACTAAACGGCGTGGAAGTGCGTCTACGACTCGTACGCTCGAACGACTATTTTTGTCTTATGGAAGCACCAGTACAGGGAATTACGCACAAAGTTAGAATAAACGATGTGATTCTGATGGTGCGTCGAGCGAAAATTAATCCTGGTGTGCTTATCGCACACGCAAAAACACTGGCCAAGACAACGGCAAAGTACCCTATAACACGAGTGGAGGTTAAATCATTCACCATGCATAGTGGAATTATCGGTGATACACTGGATAATGTGATACTCGGATAACTACCGAAACGACTCATTCTCGGCTTTGTCTACAATAAAGCATTCAACGGCGACAAGACACTCAACCCCTTCAATTTCCAAAACACCTCGATAAATTATCTATCGCTCTACGTGGACGGCCAGTAGATACAGGGAAAACCACTTCAACCGGAGTTTGGCGGTAACGACACATGGGTTCAGAGCTACCATACCCTCTTCTCCGGCACGGGAATACATTTTCAAAACGAAGGATTGGACATTGATCGCGAAGCATACGCTAGAGGCTATTGTCTCTTTGCCTTTGACTTAACACCCGATTTATCGGCAAACTGCTTCACGCACTGGAATCTCGTGAGACACGGCAGCGTGCCAATTGAAGTACGCTTCGCTAAGCCCCTCAACTCAACGTTAAACTGCATCGTTTACGCCGAATACGACAACGTTATTGAAATTGATTCAGCCCGTCAAATCATCATCGATTTTAGTGCCTGAGCACCGAAAAAGATAAAAATCTCGTCCCTACATCGTCGCAGCCGGCGCAGCCGTCGCCGCAACCGCCGACGCCGCCGCCGCCGCTGTCAAGATGTTACGGAGAGGGCGCAACCGACTCGTCTCGTGAATGGTATTTAAGAGCCTCTACGCGCGTATGCTCGACAACAGTTCATCGCTACTCCTCATCATGGATGCATAGTGGATATTCAGGCCCTTTACGGAAAACAAGGCGAGTTCCTGCCTAAAGAGATTGCCGTGACAACACTACAAGGCGATAATATCGGCCACTGGGTCGTTGAAGCACCATACGGCTTTGGTGACTTACCAAAAGCAATTCGAGGCAGCAATAATCAACTGACGTGCTGCCACCATGGACTCGAGTGGGTGGACGGTGATACGCCATTGTGGAAAGTTTACGTTAACCTGAGAGCCATGTGTCGCTACGCCATACGCATATACACGCGCGGAGCACAAAAAGCCGAAATTCTACAAGATATACTTGGACGAGACATTATCAACCTGGAGAATTTTGAGGGACCGAGTTTCAAGAAAATGGCCCCGTACGACACATGGTGCATTTATCACGGCGTCGCGCGGGAGGATAACGTGAGATGTGCGTTAAATAACGTGGGAAAACTAAAACGTTTTCTTCAAACACAGCTTGTCGATACGGCCAATCCAATTTATTCCGAGCCACTTGGATCGGTGCCCCGGAAGAGCCGACCAGATGACACAGATAAAAAAGCCGTCCGCATCACGATGCCCACCGAGTCGGAGATTGCCGCTGCGGGTCAGGGGTACATATCTCAGGTAGCGGCGAAGGGTGTCAACAGTGTCACGCCAAACACCTGTGACGCCTCGGTTCCCGCGAACGACGAAATAGTCGCCCTTTTCCGCGCGACGACTCTACGCTCAGCCCCACCACCACCACCACTGCCGAAACGACAGGCAACACCGACCGCCACACGTGGTGATGGTGGACACCATCATCAGCATCATCATCATCATCACCAGCATCAACGCCGACGCCGTCCCCACCAGCGACCCGAGAGTGTATATAATGAACAGTCTGGAGGTACTGAAAGCACTACAACACATTCCGGCACAGACGAAAGGTGTGTTTCCCGCCGATCGTATCCCGAGTCGCTGGTGTAGACCCGCTGCAATCGTCGCCAATACCGACGATCATACCAAACCGGGAACGCACTGAGTTGCCGTGTACGTTGACAACGATGGCCGAGGTATCTTCTTCGACAGCTACGGGCTACCCCCTCTCGTTAACAAACACCATAACCGTATACGTCGCAACACCGCAACCTACGAGTGGAATACAAGAACTCTACAATCAATCAAGTCTCGCGTGTGTAGAGAGTACTGTGTTATGTTTCTTGATTATATGTCTCGGGGCTATAGCCTGGTTATGTTTCTACGTCTATTTTCGGCAGGTAAGCTGAAAAATGATAATATTGTACGACGCTACTACAAACATCTGAAACATGTAAAACGCGAAAAACGTTATGCGAGAAATAGACGATCCAATGTGCTTGAAGGGGCTGGCAATATGTTTAATACAGCGTGTATACAAACCTGTACAGCCCGTTTCGGGTGCCATCTGTAAATACCCGAATAAAAATGAAAAAAATGTACGTGTCGTGACTTATAAAAAATACCACCACCGGCGCCACCATCCTTCTCCTCCTCCTCCGCCCCCGCCCCCACCAACATCTTCGACTCCGATATAAACGCAGCCACACATCGGAGTATTAAACATAGTTTCGAAAGAACTGTAGTAGCTGTAACATTGCAACAACATGATGGAAGTCATCAGTGGTATACTCGTCATCGACTGCGGCAAAGATCCATGGGAACTCACGAGAGAGGGACTCGCATACGTGCCCAAACCACTGCTGATACAGCACTGGGGCAACTATATCCCTATTCTCTGGGATAAACTACCAGCACATATTCAACTGGACTCCGAGGTTGCATCGTATCAACTCTGCATAGATCACACGGACTTACCAGATCTATACATGCAAATCGACGGCAATCTTCCGACCAAGAGGGAATGCAAGACCTGCATACAACAAGCTGCTGAGCCACCATCCACAGAGCCTGGTGTACCACGGCCCAAACCACGCCTGAGCATTCCAAAAATCTACCACTCGACCGCAGTCTGAACAATTGTAATATTTTGACACACTCGCACATACAATATCATGTGTTTAAAATAAATCTATTTTTCGCGAAAATTCGACTTATTCATTTCACGACTTACCGACCGGAAATATTTACCATCACCCCCAGCAGGTAAACTTACCATCGAAAATCGCTAGTTACCGATCGTAGGCTAAAAATCTACAATACCGACGGCTGCTGCTGCACGATCGCGCTCGATTTTACCTCGAAAATCTGACGCGGTGGACAAAATCTCAACCGGCCAATCAGCGCGCGGGAAATCACCTCCACGGGCTTAACAGCCAACCAGCGCACGGGGAATCAAGGCCCACGCTAGACGCCCCCACTCACCGCCAAGACGCGCGGGCTCGCGCACACGGTCACGACACAGAGAAAATTCAACCGAAGGAGCGGGGGGCGGCGGCGGCGACGGCGGAGGAGGAGGAGAGGGGATGCCAGAGCTCAGCGAGTCTAGGTCCACGAGAAACGCTTCCCCACTCTCACCACCGCGCTCGGGCAAGACGACACAGGGAAAATTCGAAGGAGTGGCGGGGGCGGAAGAGAGGGTACTTAGCAACCAACCCACGCTCGGGGAATTATGCTAATCAGTCCCACCACCGCTCAAACATTACAGGGAAAATTTTCCCGAAGGAGTGGGAGTAGAGAGGGGTATTTTTTCGACCAATCAGATCTCGGGGAATTATGCAAATTAGCCCCCACTCCTCTCAAACATTACAGGGAAAATTTTCCCGAAGGAGTGGGGGAGGAGAGGGGATTTTTTTAGACCAATCACAGCCCGGGGAATTTACCCCCACTCTTTCCCCTCCACCTGTCTAGCACTAGCGCCAAGCCTCTAGACAGGAGGGCGGAGGGGAGGGGGAAGTGTCGTCTCCCTATACCTGTACCTTTCTACTCGTGCCATGCCGCCCGCAGTCGTAAAACCGCTCACGACGCCTACCTGGCAATACAGAAACCCACACAGTCTCGCCACCAGTGGCATTTACACACAGAAAGATCTCGACCAGTTAAGGGACCATATAATGTTCCCCGCCGAACGCCCGGCTATATTAAATTCAGTAGCTCGAGGGATATCCGGTCAACCCACTATCATGCAAGGAGGATCAATCTCTAATTTACTCGATGATGCATCTGTCACAAAAATTATTCAATCCACTTGGGAAAAAACGTGGGGATATCTATCCATTTTCGGAAATATCAGCGCCGGACTAATTGGACTTCTACTAATTTGCCGCATTATTAAACTCATTTTTGACCGCGGGGTATCCGTCGTGTGCGGGAATAATCGCGGTAGGACCCGTATAGTGCGCGTCATATTATTCTCGCGATCGCGGAAAGAGTGCCCTCGGCTCGCGAGCGGTCGGTCTCAAGGGCGGACGATCGTCGCCGTTTTGGTAAGCGTACCGGGGCGGAACAATCCCCGGGAAAAGTGTGCGTGCGAGCGATCGCGGGGGCGTTGGAGAGTTTCGCGGGCGACCTTCTGTCGCCGCCTCGTGATACGACCGGCGATCGGTCGCACGCGCACGAGGCTGCCGGCCTGTGCGCGGCCATCCCGGGTGCGTGCGAATTGCGAATTTATTTATTTATTTATTTATTATTATAAACGGGCAAAGCCCAATTGCAACGATGATACATCGTATAAATTTACATTGCCGGTTTGGACACAGACGTAGTGAAAGAATGTTAAATCTAAATATTAAACAATATGATTATTATTACACATTTTTCGATATAACGTTGTAAATTGCCGTCCGAAAGCTTGCTAGCGTTCCACCGTACAGGGGTAGCAGCTGGGCGTAGCGATTCCCCAAGTTCGATATGCGCGGAAGCCAACTACACGCACAGGGGTAGCAGCTGGGCGTAGCGATTCCCCAAGTTCGATATGCGCGGAAGCCAACTACACGCACCGTAGCGCGAACGATAAAACGGTACATTGAAAATGTCGCTTTTTCTTGTCAATCTCACTGCCTCTCGCCGGGATATTAATTGGGAAAGTTCGGGAGAGTGCAGATGATTATTTACAATTTTGTATAAAAAGATAACATCCGCAATCTCTCTTCTCTGCTCCAAAGTGTGTATATCTAGAAATCGCAGCGCAGGGTCATAATCATGATCTAATACGTTCATCGGTCGGCCAAGACGATAAAGCGCGAAACGCAGAAACCTATGCTGTACCTTTTCGATAAGTGCGCTATAGGTGACGCAGTAAGGCGACCAAATAACGGACGCGTATTCGAGGTGCGACCTAACGAGCGCGTTGTATAACGTTAGCAGAGCCATGGGGTTATCGAAATTAATTGCAACTCTGCGGATGTACCCGAGCATTTTAAGGGCCGTACTGATGATTACGTGAATATGCTCACTATACGACAAGGAGGTTGTGAGCATGACTCCGAGGTCGCGAACCGATGTGACTGAGCTAAGCACGTTTCTATTGATTGAGTAGGATATTAGACGGGGTTCAGTTTTACGAGCAAAGTGAATGGCGTGACATTTCTCAACATTTAGCATCATTTCATTTTGTTCACACCACGTGACGATCCGATCAAGGTCCGCTTGCAACCACGCTCCGTCATCCTCCGTGTTTATTATTCAAAATACTTTCATATCGTCGGCAAAAAGAAGTACGTTCGAATGTGAGATTAGACCGACTATGTCATTCACAAATATGTTGAACAGGAGAGGGCCCAGGTGAGAGCCCTGTGGCACGCCTGATAATACCGGATACTCGCGAGAAAAGACAGGTTTGACCTTGACCATCTGCACTCGACCTGTAAGATAACTGCGAATCCAGCTGAGCAAAGGACCAACTATCCCGAGTGAAGCTAATTTCTCAATTAGTATTCGATGGTTGACACGGTCGAAGGCTTTAGAAAAGTCGGTGTAAATTGCGTCAACCTGCCTATTCTCACCGAACGCCTCGATGATAAAGTTTGTGAACACCGCAAGATTTGTGACCGTCGACCTGCCTTCACAGAAACCATGCTGCTCGGTTGCTATAATACCTTCAAGAGTCGATGTGAGCTTCTTTGTTACAATGCATTCGAATAGTTTCGCGACTGAATTTAGAGCTGAGATCGGCCTCTAGTTTTCCACGGAGTTCTTGTTTCCCGATTTAAATATCGGCGTAACCGAGCTTATTTTCCATGGATCGTGAAATGATCCGCCTGACAGTGAACGTGAAAATATGTTATGAATCGGTACTGCCAGGGCGAATTTACAATTTTTTAATAAGACCGAAGGTATTCCATCGGGACCCGGACCGCTACTTTCATCGATGCCTGAGAGAGCTTCAAAAACTTCACCAAGAGTAATTGTGAGCTCCTCTAAATGAGTCGTCGGTACTCGCTGGAGAGGCGGCGTTTGTCCCGCGTCATTTATATAGACCGATTCAAAAAATGTGGTGAACAGATTAGCTATATTGAGCGGAGAGGAGGCTGTATTATTCTCAAAAACCATAACACTAGGTAAAGCCTCGTTTTTTCTACCAGCGTTATCAAAATTCCAGAACGCTTTGATGTTTTTAGTAATATTACTTTGTACCCGGGCCATGTATAGTCTATGGCATTCGTCCGCCAGGTGTTTACAGCTCGAACGCAGTGACGAAAATTCAAGATAATCGTCCTCGAGATGTGATGATTTATAGCGTGCATGCGCGATTTTCTTTTCCGTTGTAAGCTGTCGCAATTCGGATGAGAACCAGCGAGGATAATTTGATTGATAATAATTTTTCCAAGGTACAAAATTCTCTATTCCTTGAGTTATTTTATTCGTTAGAAACTCGACTGCCGAATTTAGCGATCTATTTGCAAGTTCAATGTTCCACTCAACTAATGACAAGAAATAATTCAAGGACTCGAAATCAGCCCTCGAGAAGTCATACGCGCCACCACGGGTTTGTGTACTATTTCCAGTCACCGCCACATTCAGGACATAAATAAGAGCCGGATGATAGCGATCGCAGTCTAGCAAATAATCATCGGCACGCGTCACGGAGCCTATGGGCGGCGAGGTGAACAGTAGGTCGAGAATCGCCCCATAACAATTTGGGACGGTGTTGAGTTGACGAAGATTTAATACGTTGAAGTCCGATGATATTGATGAGGCTGCTTCGATCTCGTTCAACGATGCTCCGTGAGACAGTGAGACTGTCAATCCCAGATGATCAGAGGACCACGAGGCATGTGGTAAGTTGTAGTCACCCAGAATATGCAGTGACGAAGACCGGAACGTGTTGGCGATTTGGAGAGCGCACGATGAATGTGTGCGGTAGAGGCCCGCCGGCGAGGAGGGGGGCATATATAGTGCCGCAACGATGTGGTCACCACAGTTACCCGTGACGTGGACAAACAGCTGCTCTAACGTATTTACTTCAGGTAAAATAATGCGGCTCCTTAACGTGTCCTTTACAGCAATAAGCACTCCCCCACCTCTCAAACATACACTGGTTGATGTAGAACGATCACATCGGAAAACATTATAGCCAACAAATCCAAGTTCACCGCTGTTGATATTGTCGTCTAGCCACGTCTCTGTGAGAACATATATATCGTATGCTGTGCACGAGAGGGCAATGGACTCGGCCAATGTTTTTGTTTTGGTCCGTAAACCACGCACGTTCTGATAATACACCGAGATTTCACCTTTTATCGCATTTAGTTTTTTGATTCCCGGGCATCCGATTTTTTCATTACACGAGGAACTCCGTCTTGAAATTTAATCGTTAGGTCCGCCTCTCCCGCTCTTTTACGCTCATCGAGAGATTTCCTTGCCGACGTGAGTTGCTCCCGTTGCCGAGTTGTTTGGTCGCTTTTTATTTGCACGTCACGACCAAGCAGCTTGAGTTTCGATCGATTACGTAATACGTGTTGAGCATCGGCGCGCGAGTTGAACGTCACGACCAGCGGACGAGATTGGTTTTGCTGCGAGGACGTTCCTTGGCGGGCAGCAGTACGAGCTCCAATGCGGGCACAGCGGAGTGTTGTTGTTGTGACTGTTAGCGGTTCGAGAATCGTTTGAATTTGCTCGAGGCCAAGATCCGTTGCTTCGGGGATATCGAAAAATATGACGTTTGAAGCCCTGCGGTTTCTATCCTCGACTTCGTATAAAATTGCATTTTCGGAGAGGCCTTCACCCTTCATTTCACCGATGTCTCCCTTCATTTCCCTGATGTCTGCCTGGACTGAATTCATTTTTTCGGTCAGCGAGGAAACAGAATATTCAATTGAATCGGTTCGACTATCCATGGCCTCTAAACGAACAGAGAGTGTCCTGGTGTTATCTTCCACCGAGGCTCTAAATGAATGCTGCTCATTTCGGAGCGCGTTTACCGATGCGCTGAGCTCTTCCTGTTTGGCATCGATAATAGAGAGTAAAGGTCGTCTACCGCGAAATATTGCCTATCTTGAGAGAACCGAGTCGGCGACGACGAACGCGAACCACAGCAACGAGAGTATCCACCATTTGACGTTTTTGGTAGTTTATCTGCACACGACGAATGATAAGGCGTATTACATCCCCGGCAGAATACGGGCTTTTGTAGTGGTCCTTTACCGCATGATCTACACAATAATTGCCCGGATAATAGCCCCGGTATCGCTAACAGATCTTGGGAGGCGTTGTCGTTGGCGCTCATTTCAAGATATAGTAATACACAGTACGGAGTTCAAGTTCAACGACACGGCACGGTAGTGGCGAGGTGGGGATGGTCGAGATGCTCGCCCGCGAGAGTCACTTTTCGGCTAATGACGACTGTCCGATCGACGACAACCACAATAAAACAGCCGTATAGCAAAGAGTTTTTCGAATATGAACACCAAACTCGACACTCGCATGCCCTGCGGGACACCGGTTAAACTGATTATAAAATCCTGTTTAGAGTCAACTTACATCTTTGACTTCCGATGATTTAAACAGAGAGCGGCGAGAACGCGTCTGCGTCTGCCGGCAACTAGAGCGGAACTGAATTGCAATCTTCGTTTTGATTTTTGTCGTGTTTCGCGTTGTTTTTTTTGTGTGTTGCGTCGGTCGAGCGGTTGACCGTAGTAGGGCCTTTGTCGCGCGGGGCTTCGTCCCCGGTCACGGAATTTAGCTCGCGGTCGCGTTTAAAATCTTTTTTTTGGTTATGTAATATTTTTATTTGCTCGTGCCGGATAGGAAATCGGGAACGGCGAATTAAAAAATCTTTCCCCGATTTTAGTAGGGCGCCGCTTTCTTTGTATCGCGACAACTTTAGAGGATCTTGGACAATAAATTGTTTTTTTTGTGCCCGAACTGGTGAATATTTTTGAGTCGCGAATTGTTTTTTTTTGTGAAATCGAGCCAGACCGAATATTTCGTCCCCGAGTTCCCGAACCGCCCCCCTCTACCATTGTGCAGGCTGTGGCTAGCCGGCCAACCAACTCGTCCCCGTTTTTTATTTCCACAACTTCGCAGCTGGGCCACGCTAAGAGCGTGGATGGCGCCCCGGACATAGGAAGAACCAGCTGACGGGGATTTTTGTCGCCAGCCCGGGTTCTGAGGCTCGTAACTCGCGAGCGCGGTAACAGTACAATGTACGCGAACCCAAAAATAGAGAAGCAAATCAGTCCGAGGCCGCTCCCGGGTATGCTCCCCCGACGCTTCAAACTTTTTCTGAAAGTTGTTTGCATCCACAGTATAACCCTTACTTTATGAAGAATCAATTGACACAACCATTATCCTTCGTCTGGGCAACAGGAATGCCTAATGCGTCTCCACACATTATCACCACCGCGCCGTCAACCGAAAAACGCAAGACAAAGAACACGAAAATCACGGACCCTAGTACTGCAGCTAACACGGGAGAAAGCAGTAAAATGTACCCCGATTTGAGACATGACCCGTCCACCCCACTCGACCTCACTAGAGACAGAAAACAACCTAACATTCCTTGAAGAAAAGGAGGGAAACGATCACTGAGCCAGAAAAAAATTATTAGGAAAAAATTAAAAAGGAAAAAAGATAATAATTTTAAAAAATGTGTTCTAAGTCACAATTAATCTTCAAAAAGAAAAAAAATGATAAAAAAGGGAGGATATTCGAATTAACAAATAATTATATATCTCTTAGATTTGACAATGAAAATACAACAACAACAAAAATTGACAATCGGTAATGTTAATGTCGTAGATAAGATTAGTTCTCTAAGAACGCGTACTGCCTCATTGTACCTGTAATTGTAGAATTAATTCAAGAATTTTAATTATAGAGCGATGATCTTCATGGTGCACACGAAAAATTGTGGAGAACGATGCTGTTCAATAATTGCCGCGTTGGTGGATGATGGTGGGGCGGGTGGAAAAATAAATGTTGAAGGCGTGCGAATAGTTGACTCGTAGAAAATAACTGTGATTTATTACACTAGATAACACTTAAAATACACAGGAAAAGAGCGGAAATACTGCGCCAGACGGTCGATTCGATCTCGAGAATTCCCCTCGACCGTGGGCTAGAGCGTGACTACTAGAAAAAATGTCCGACGCGGCGCTGTATCGCCGCGTGGCAGGTGCGAAGAATTGTTGCGCGCGGAACATACACGTTGCCGCGTCGCCGAAACAATTCCCCCTTGAGCTGATCTAGTGAGCGGACCGAATGAGTAAACTAATTAGCTCGTAACTGCAATTAGTAGGATGAGCGGACCGGTTGAGCGGCGCGAATACGCGAGAGAGAAAAACCACGTGTTGCTGAGCGAGTACCGGACGAACGAACAGAGGAAAACCCCAGCCGGCGGCTGCCCGTGCAGTCTCGAGGCGACGCACCAGCGGGAGACTCAGCGCGCAGGCGCGGCGTCGCTGTGACGCGATCGCCTCGCAAGGTGCTGCCACCCAGCCCGAGCGGCACGCCCGATAACCCTCACCTCAGCAGCGGCCGGTATCTAAGACCGCGGACTTTTCAACATTCCCGCCCGCCATCGGTGATGATCGCCGATGTGTCCTCTCCTGGTGATCTGGTTGAGGTGTCGGGAGCAGTGAGAGCTTGGTGAGCGGTCTGATGAGCGTGGTGGTGGCTGTCTTGAGAGTCACTACCCGGGTGTGTCCATCCTTCCCTGGGTGAAGCTTCAGGACCCGTGCGAGCGGCCACTTACACGGCGGAAATCGCTCGTCCGTGATCAGAACAAGGGACCCCACCTGGACCTTATTGGTGGCATGGTGCCACTTGGAGATGGACTGCAGCCTCTGCAGGTAGTGAGCTGACCACTGAGCCCAGAAAGACTGGACTCTCTGCTGGATGAGCCGCCAATGAGTGTGCCTGGAGACCTGTGGGTCCGGAAGAGATGGCTCCGGCAGTGTCGTGAGCGCACCGCCTACGAGAAAGTGGCCGGGTGTTAGTGCCGAGACGTCCTGCGGGTCATCTGTGAGCGGTTCGAGCGGCCTTAAATTCAGAACGGCCTCGATCTGAGCAAGCAGGGTGGTGAGCTCCTCGTACGTGAGCAGTGTCTCTCCTACGACCCTCCGAAGATGAAATTTGGTGGACTTCACCAGCGCTTCCCATTTGCCACCCATATGAGGCGCCGCCGGCGGGTTGAACCGCCATTGGCTGCTATCCTCAGAGATGACCTTCGCAATGGCCTTGTGCTCCTGCGAGCACTGGGAAAACAGCCGCTGGAGAGCTTCATCTGCACCGACGAAGTTGGTTCCGCAGTCTGAATATAGGGTATCAGCGATCCCTCTGCGAGCAGTGAACCGCCGATAAGCTGCGATGAACCCCTCCGCGGTGTAGTCACTCACCGCCTCCAAATGAGCAGCCGATGTCGCAAAGCACACGAACACGCAGATCCATCCTTTGTTCGTTTTTGCTCCTCTCCCCTTCCAGGCCTTGAGCGTGAGCGGCCCTGCGTAGTCCACACCGGTATGAGTGAACGGACGCGATGGCGTAACTCGGGAGAGAGGTAGTTGGCCCATCAGCTGATGAGCACGGATCCCCCTCTGCCGAGCACATACCACGCACCGCAGAATGTGGGATTTCACAGGAGCCCGTCCTCCGAGAATCCAGTAATTCTGGCGAATATGAGCAAGAGTGAGCTGCGTGCCTCCATGGAGCGTCCAACGATGAGCGTCTTCGATGAGCAGGAGCAACAGCCGCGCGTCGCGCGGAAGGATCGCCGGATGCTTCCCCTCGTGGCTAAACGCGGACTGCATGAGCCGTCCTCCAACCCGAAGAATCCCCTGACCGCAAATGAACGCAGTCAACCGGGTGAGCGGGTGACTCGTCGGAAGAGCGGTACCTTTCCTGAGTGCTGTGAGCTCCGATGAGAAGAAAGCCGCCTGTGTAGCCATGACCCAGAACCTCTTGGCCGTCGCCATGTCCTCGGATGGTACAATCATGACCGGCGTACGTAGCTTCCCCCGGAGCCGTGAGATGAGCCTCGTGCTCAAGGCCGTGAGCCGGAAAAGCTTGTGAGCTGTCGAGACCTGGTAGATGAGATCCCAGTGATAATCCATCGCGGGCGCTGCCACGGTGAGTGAGACGCCGGGACGCACTTCCTCTGCAGCGGGTGCGGTTGTCCCTGCGGGTTGAGCAGTCCATGAGCTTTGCGGTTGAGTAATCCACGGTGGTCCCGTCCACCATAGCGAGTGATCCTTGAGCTCCGCAGTGGCTACGCCCCGCGAGGCGCAGTCAGCTGGGTTGCTAGTGCCCGGAACGTGCCTCCATTGAGCGTTCGCAGTAAGCTCCTGAATTTGAGCAACGCGGTTCCGGACGTAGTCCTTCCAGCGCGACGCATGAGATCGGATCCACATGAGCGTGACTTATGAGCCGGTCCACAGATGTATGCCCCCTACGTCCATGCCCAACGTCGTCTGGACGTACCTCACCAACTTGGCCAACAGCAGCGCTGCTGTGAGCTCAAGCCTCGGGATGGTGAGACGTTTGAGTGGCGCCACCTTCGTCCGGGAGCACACGAGCGACGCCTGAGCGTCAGTGGACAGCGAGCCGACAGTGATGTACACCACTGCAGACATCGCGAGCTGTGATGCGTCAGAGAAGCCATGAATCTCGATGCGGGATCCTTCCCAGGTAGGTGTTGAGCCATCTAGGTAGTGAGAGCCTGGCCAGGCGAGTGAGATCTTCTCTGAGCGCGAGCCATCTGGTAGTGAGCGAAGCTGGGAGCGAGTCGTCCCAGCCGAGGTTGTGCAGCCACAATTCTTGCAAAAGCATCTTTGCTCGAATCGTGACTGGTGAGATGAACCCGAGCGGATCGAATATCTGAGCCACCTCAGACAAAATAAGTCTTTTCGTGATCCTGCCGGATTGAGCGGGAAACTGAGCAGAAAAGACAAACTTATCCTCATGTGGTACCCAGTTGAGCCCGAGTATTTTGGTCGCACAGTCGTCGAGCGTTATCGATGAGCTGCCAGTACCCGTTGAAGATACAGCCTTGAGCAGCTCGTGGTGAGTAGAATGCCACTTGGCTAGCGGGAACCCGCCCGCGTCGCACAAGCCCTTGAGCTGTGTGACGTATTTTTTGTGAGCAATCCTGATGAGCTGTGGGAGAGAATCTGCGCCGCCGAACATGTCATCGACATATCTCCCGAGTCTGACTGATGGAACTGCAAGCGGAAAGCGATGCCCTTCGTCTTCTGCCAGTTGCAGAAGCACCCGGACCGCAAGATATGGCGCCGATTTCGTCCCGTAGGTCACTGTAGTGAGCTGATACGGCACGGCGTTGAGCTGATCGTCGACCCAAAGAATCCTCTGGAGATCCCAGTCTTCGCGATGCACGTTGATCTGCCGGAACATTTTCGTGATGTCCGTGGCGAAGAGAAAACGGTGTCGACGGCTTCAAAGGAGCACATCTGGGATGCCGAGCTGAAGATTCGGACCAGTATGCTGAAGGTCGTTGAGCGATTTCCCAGACGTCGTGGCACTCTAGCCGTTGAACACAACACGCAGCTTTGTTGACTCGCTGCTCGGCCGAAGCACCCCATGATGTGGCAGGTAATAGGGCGTCACTGATGGCCGGACCGCCGGGTCAGCCCGAACCATGTGTCCGAGCTGCTGGTATTCCTCCATGAACTTCGAGTATAACCCTCGATACTCCGGATCTCGGGTGAGCCGTCTGAGTGTTTGTCCAAGACATCGCTGAGCTGTGCCGTATGAGTTGCCGAGATATGAGCTGGACATCTTGAGCGGGATCCGGACGACGTATCGCCCGGTTGAGTCCCTCGCATGAGTGGTCTTGAAGTGAGCCTCGCACTCCTCCTCCTCCGTTTGTGAATTGCGTCCCCGCTACCACCGGTGGTTCTTCCTGAACCCAGAATCTCTCGAGCAGGTCCTGTAGCGCTCTGTCAGAGTGCACGACTGAAGCTCCGCACACCTGGCGAGCGGGACCGGATGAGCTGGTCACTGGTCCGAGGACAAGCCACCCGAAACCGGACAGCTGCGCCACCGGCATGGAGGGCGAGCCCCTCGCCAGGTTGGCCTTGATAATCTGGCCGTAGTAGTCGGCTCCGATGATGATGTCAATGGGTCTCGGTGTGAGGAAGTCCGGATCTGCGAGCGTGAGCTGGTCCAGATGCGGCCAGTGCTGCCGCGCCGCTGTGAACGACGGAAGAACTGCCGATACTGACCTCAGGATATGAGCGGTGACTATGAGTGCGAAACCGGAAGTTGATGAGCGGAGCTTGAGCTGGACAACCCCGCGCGTGTTCGCGGATCTCACTCCCCAATCCCCAAAATTGGAATGGAAGAGCGCTGCCTTGGCAGGTGCAGCTGTCCGATGAGCTGTTCTGATATGAACGTCAGTTCCGACCCGGGGTCCACCAGCAGGCGTACCTGGTGCGTCGTCCCGGGCGTGACGATGTGAGCGATTGATGTGGCTAGCAGCGTTGAGTGCGACGAGTTGAGCGGAATCTGAGCTGAACCGACGACTGCACCGACTCCTCAGCAGGGAGCTGACGAAGGACCCGCGGCTGGCTCAGGGGGTGGCGCTGGACCTGGGTTGCTGGGCGGTGGCTTCGATGCTGATGCGGCGCGGCCGTGCAGCATCGAATGATGCTGCTCCCGGTACTCCTTGCACCCCTGCCGCGACCGACACGCCCGCACGTTGTGCCGTCCCAGACAGTTGTAGCACAACCGCTGGTCCTCCACACACCTCCACCTAGTGGCCAAGTTGAAGCCCCGGAACCGCGCGCAGCTGGCCACGAAGTGATCTCCGTTGCAGCAGTCGCAGCGGAAACGCCGCGACGGATCCACCGCACTGGTGTTCCGCGAGGTCGACGCTGCCGCTGGTGCCGGAGGCCGCGCCTGCGGAGTCGCTGAGCTGGCCTGATGAGCGGAAGATGAGCTGGCCGGGTGAGCGGACGATGAGCTGACCTGATGAGCGGACTTCCGGGAACCTGCCTTAGACGGCGGGAAAGCACTGGCAGCTGGCGCAGTGACCTCGATCCGCTCGAGAGCCCGCGCTCGACCCGTGAGGAATACCTCGAGCTGATCAAACGTCGGGTACTCCTGGGAGGAGCCGAGCGACGTTTCCCAGAACTCCCGGGTAGAGCGGTCCAAAAGTCGCGTGATCATGTTCACAAGGATGTACTCCCCGATGTTCTCACCTGCCCCGAGGCTGCGGAACGCCACCCGTGCGTTCACCACCGACGAGACGAGATGCTGCAGGCCGGCAGAACTCCTCTGGTTGAGTGGGGTGAGTGCAAACAGCGCGTCCAAATACGACTGAATATGCAGCCGTTTGTTCTCGTAGCGCGTCACCAGAGCTCGCCATGACTCCCGGAAAGACTCCCCAATGAGCGGAAACCGATTAATGAGCTGGGCAGGTTCTTCGCCGGGACACGACCGCAGATAATGAAGCCGCTCCAGGTCGTTGAGCTTCTCGCTGTCCGTCACGATGCTGGTGAACATCGCAGCGAACTCCGGCCACTCCGAGTAAGACCCGTTAAAACGGGTGAGCGGCATGTCCGGCAACCGTGAGCCGTGTGAGCTGCCCTGCTGAGCGGCCTGAGCTGACGGCACGTCCTCGCTGCGGGGGGTGAGCGCGGACCTCAGCTTCGCTGCGCGCCGCTTATACGTGGAGTACGCCCGAGATCCTCGCATACGCGCCTTTGATCGAAAATATTCGTGCTCACCAATCAGCGCGCTCGGCCACGTTACCTCGAAATACCGGTGCATCTCCTGGAATTCCCGATGCAGCTCCTCCATGGCCGAGTCGCTGGCGTCGAGCTCGGCGAGCGAGAACTCGGTCGCATTCTCCGGAAGAGCACCGAGCGTCTCCTCAATGAGCGTCATCCGCTCGAGTTGAGTCGCGGCTTTCATAGCCAGCTCACTCGGAAGCAGCGCCGGCGAAGATGTCCTCGACGAGGTGCGGACGGCGCCCTCATCCCTGTTCTTGCTAGGAACCTCCAGCCTCGGCGACGTCTTCCCGCTCGGTCCTGCTGGGTCGGCCATCTTGTGCACCTTGAATCAGCACGGCGAGCGAACGACACAACGAGCGGCACGAATCACGCGCGAACCGATCACCGCACTCGCGAACTGCACTGGGAAACGCGGGCAAAAATGTCAACCGCGAGTCACCACGCGCGAGAGAGCGGACGAAATAATGAGCGGCGTGATCACGCGAAAAAACTGTTCACCGCACCCGCGAGCTGCACTGGGAAACGCGGGCAAAAATGTCAACCGCGAGTCACCACGCGCGAGAGAGCGGACGAAATAATGAGCGGCGTAATCACGCGAAAAAACTGTTGACCGCACCCGCGAGCTGCACTGGGAAACGCGGGCAAAAATGTCAACCGCGAGTCACCACGCGCGAGAGAGCGGACGAAATAATGAGCGGCGTAATCACGCGAAAAAACTGTTCACCGCACCCGCGAGCTGCACTGGGAAACGTGGGCAAAAATGTCAACCGCGAGTCACCACGCGCGAGAGAGCGGACGAAATAATGAGCGGCGTGATCACGCGAAAAAACTGTTCACCGCACCCGCGAGCTGCACTGGGAAACGCGGGCAAAAATGTCAACCGCGAGTCACCACGCGCGAGACAGCGGTCGAAATAATGAGCGGCGTAATCACGCGAAAAAACTGTTCACCGCACCCGCGAGCTGCACTGGGAAACGCGGGCAAAAATGTCAACAGCGAGTCACCACGCGCGAGAGAGCAGACGAAATAATGAGCGGCGTAATCACGCGAAAAAACTGTTCACCGCACCCGCGAGCTGCACTGGGAAACGTGGGCAAAAATGTCAACCGCGAGTCACCACGCGCGAGAGAGCGGACGAATTAATGAGCGGCTCGAATAACGCGCGAAAGACGTGCACTGCACCCGCGAGACACACTCAAGAACGTGAGAAAATCGCCTGAGCGCCGACGCCCCCGCCCGCGTGCACGAGCTAAACACGAGATGAGCATGGTCGAAGGAACGCCGAGAAAACCGCGTGAAAATCTCACCAAAAACCGTTAAGGTCACTCACGCGCAAGATGGCGGACACCGGGCGCTCGAGCGCGCGAACAATGCCGGCCAGCATGTCGACCACGAGGCGAGCACGCCGTCGACCACGAAACTCGCGCGCACTGATCTCGCCTCACTGCTCCACCATCCGGCTCGAAGGACCAAATGTTCAATAATTGCCGCGTTGGTGGATGATGGTGGGGCGGGTGGAAAAATAAATGTTGAAGGCGTGCGAATAGTTGACTCCTAGAAAATAACTGTGATTTATTACACTAGATAACACTTAAAATACACAGGAAAAGAGCGGAAATACTGCGCCAGACGGTCGATTCGATCTCGAGAATTACCCTCGACCGTGGGCTAGAGCGTGACTACTAGAAAAAATTTCCGACGCGGCGCTGTATCGCCGCGTGGCAGGTGCGAAGAATTATTGCGCACGGAACATACACGTTGCCGCGTCGCTGAAACAATTCCCCCTTGAGCTGATCTAGTGAGCGGACCGAATGAGTAAACTAATTAGCTCGTAACTGCAATTAGTAGGATGAGCGGACCGGTTGAGCGGCGCGAATACGCGAGAGAGAAAAACCACGTGTTGCTGCGCGAGTACCGGACGAACGAACAGAGGAAAACCCCGGCCGGCGGCTGCCCGTGCGGTCTCGAGGCGACGCACCAGCGGGAGACTCAGCGCGCAGGCGCGGCGTCGCTGTGACGCGATCGCCCCGCGAGGTGCTGCCACCCAGCCCGAGCGGCACGCCCGATAACCCTCACCTCAGCAGCGGCCGGTATCTAAGACCGCGGACTTTTCAACAGATGCACCAATAGTAGAATAACAAATAATAAATGAATCTATACAATCTTAGGCCTGCAACATGTCTCCGCGCGAAGGAAGGAAGCACCCCTCACCCACCGAGAGTCACCGTAATAAATCTACGAAAAGATCACGATCAGATGTTCCCCCATCGAACAGAGTACTCCGAAGTCACAAAAGAACAGGTTTAATGGCCACTGTGAAGGCGTCATCAAATCACCACGATCACGAAATCCCGGAGAAAATCCCGGGCCCTCAACCCTCTACGAAGGAATCATGCGAGGTTCCAGCACTGGAAGAGGCCTCGCAGTCTCCCATTAAATCCACTATAGACGCACCACCACTGCCTCGTCTGAGCGGAGAGGAAGTCGCCGAAATATTGAATAATCTTTATTCAAAAACGGACGAAATATTGAGTGCACTCGGAGACGTACGGGCCGCAACGAATATCACAAACCAAGGCTCAGGTTACACCTCACCAAACGAAGGACCAAGTACCCTAAACAAAACCTTCACCTTCGTGACGAATGATGATTTCGAACTTGCACATTTACTCATAACCTACCTCAACTCCGTCTACGACGTAAAAGAGTACTGAACAATTTTTCCACCCCCATGTGGTTAAGACCGTACGTATCACCAACAATCTCGTGAGTAAAATTATTTTTGTTATAACTGAAGTTCACCGATTTCCTGGGGTTAGATCTAAAATGATCTTAAAGGCAACATCTAGGGATGACTACGAATGATTTACACTAGGGCATTATTTAACAAAAAATGTATGTCGATGGAAAAAGAAAAAAAAAATATATATAATAATAATAATCAATAATAATATTGTACCAATATAGAACAAATAGACATATAAATTAACAAAAAAAACGAACTATAAAAAAAGGGGGAAGGAGACGAAAAGAAAAATAACAATAATCTAAAAAAAAAGAGAAAGAGAACGAATAGAACGCACGTGTAAATTCTCCTATTAATTCGTTTGTTACCACTAGATAGTCAAGATTAATCCACATTATGCCGATTGGATAATGGGATTACGAGATGAGTCACCTAGTCACCTGAGGCTAAGAGGGCTATCCCAGGCACGCGCGAGGCACGGGCAACGCCAACGCAAGGGGCCCGAACTCCGGAACCCATTCATACCTGACAGCGGAGCAGCGGTCATCGCGCTCTCAGACGCATCTGGTAAAGGCAACGCAATGGGAAAAAGAGAGAGACGGAAGTTTTACTTTCTCATTTCGAACGAGCGAGAAAGACTCATCACAACCGCCGTGACACCCAGTGTCGCGCCCAAAAAAAACGCTCGTCGCTGAAGTCGAGAGTCTTAATCTACTATCGACGACGCAGACTCTAGACGAAGAAATCAGGTAGACATCTCCAACAAGTCATTGACTTGCCGGCATCTACGACAAGAATTCAAAAAGACGTCCCGTGACCAGAAGCCACCATTATCACCCGTGCAACTTCAAGACCTCTTTAGGTTATTACATGACGTAGATATGTTACGTTAGGAAGGTTTAATTTTAAGAACATCGGATTAATTAGGGCATTAGTTAAGTATATGGTCAGGTGCGATTTCACACCTAATTCTGATTAATTTTACATAGGACCACGTAGTAAACCAAAAAAAATATAAGGAAAAAGAGGCTAATCATTATAGGGAGTAAAAACTCACGTAGGTTACATTTTTTACGTTAACTGAACACTTTAACTGAATATAAATCAATTAACGAACAAATCACAAAAAAGAGAAAAGAAATAAACTCCAGAAAAAAGAGAGAGAGAAGAAAAGAAGAAAAGGGGAATCTATTTGCAGTACGCTTATAAGTAGAAGGGAAAAAAACTAGAAATTATGCGTTTTGAATACTTTAATTAAGGAAATAAGGGCAAATATTTACGAGGGAATACACATTTACGACAATCGGAACGATATGAACACGAGATACAATGATAGATCACGGAAAGTCCAGGGAAAATCGAATACTCTTGAATAAGCGAAACTGAAAAAAGGGAAACTGACACGTGCCCTCGTAGAGGTTACCTACTTATGAAATTCCAAAGGCGAACGAGAAATTGATTCTCTTAATCAAAAATAATAGCCTCCAAGAAAATTGCAAAAAGAGAAAAGAGTTCACGCGAACCGATCATTTACAGCTATGAAATGATTACAAAAAAAATTATCAAGTAAATTCAAGAAGGGCGGAAATACATCATCACCCCCATAGGCGTACGTTCGATTATTAGTCTTTCATCCTAATAATCGTTTTAAGGGGGGAGGTGTTACGTCAGGCCGTAACTTCGCGCTATTCGCACAAACGAACTCATAGTTCAGTCATGAGTTCCGAGACTTCTGGCGGAATGGAGCATTCGGCAAACAATTATACGAGCAACGGTCCCTGCAGGCCCCGGAAACTACAATATCTGTTAGCTGATACCGATGGGTCAGTCGAGGTAAAAGAGTGCGGATGATGGTACAACAGGGCCCGATTTTTCAAAACACTAAGCTCTCTAGAAATGTCACTTACGCCACTCGAGCGAGCGGCGATAGACGAAACTAGAGGCAGCCGGGCGGGCCGGTTATCAACCGTCAGCCTGCGGGCCTTGCGTTACCACGCCTCTTAACGATCCTCGATCACTCGTTGCAGCCGAACCCGCCTGTCACAAAAAAAGGGAAATAAAAGAAATCTCTTAGCCCAGTGAGCAAGAAGATTACGTGAACACCGGGTGAATGCCCTACGTTCCACCAAAATCATCGTTTCGTTTTCCGTCTCGGAAATCATGATTTTTACTTGAGAGAATTATAGTCTGGCCAGATAACTAAAATTATTCTTCCGCTTTTCTCGAAGACCCCTATAAATGCACAGACTAATGAATAGGAGAATGCAACGAAACAAAATAATCAATGTCTCAAGGAAAGTTTGGAACTCAAAAGACGGAGCCCCTTAAGATAATGAGGCAAAACGACTAAAATGCCCACGAACAACTGTTAAGAATTATATAATTCAACATGATAATTTGTTAATATAAGAAAATAGTAATAGGATTAATAGCTTATAAAGTCGGGATTCATACACCTAAATAGGAATAACTTTTAAAAAATTATAACATTCGGTAGGATAATTGTTAATATAAAAAAAATGGTGAAAGTTTTAACGGTTTATAAAATTGGGATTCACACAGTTAGATACAAATGACGTCGCATAATCTTGGATAATTAAGAAAGTTAAGATACGTTCCCGCGAGAATATGGAGCTGTAATTTTATACAAAATTTATAACAACGCTTATTAGAAACAACAAGCGAAGATGAACTTTCAAGAACAAATACGAGAATTACAGTCTGTATGACCTCCTATGGAAATTCAAATCCTGGTCAACGTGATATTGTTGCGAATTCATTTTTGTCATCCAGCGAAACCACTTAAAAGAGACGGAAAGGAATCAGATAATTTATTCGGTAATAAACTTACAAAACTTATAAGTGAAGAGATCCAAGGCAGAAATTAAATCGTACCAACGAAGAGCGTGAACACCTGGTAGAAAGACCGAGAAACATTGACGAGAGGAAGTCGTAAATTTGGAGCCAGAGCAAGGGACAGGCGCGGGGGCCGCGAGCCACGCGCGACCTGCAAGGCGCGGTGTGTTCCTCTAGCTCGCGAGATAGGGAGTCGAATATCACGTAGGCACTACCCCTACCATCACTCGATCAAACGGTAGACAAAGGACCCAATCATATAAAAAGACGAAAAAGGTATCGACAAAGTGCGTCCCGAAAACTAGATCTACCCACGTCGAATCTCTGCCCGAGCATAGACCGAAACTTAAAAATCGAATTAACGACGAAAAAAATCAGCTCCGAATTTAAATTGTATCGCGGACTTAGGAAAAATCAGCTCCGAATTTAAAATCGTATCACGGACTTAGAAAATTTCGAGCTCCAATCATCATCGAATTTTAATCCGACCGCGGACTTAGAACCATTCTGTTCTTCGCTTAGATTTTTATTTTTCGTAATTCGAACCTTTGTCCTAAACGGGGACTTAGGAGTTCATAGAATTAAATAAGACTCTACAGTTTTGTATTCTCGGGCTTCGATAATTTTGTATTTTATTTCATAATTCCGCACGCTTCGTATTTTGAGAAATTTGTACATCCGAACTCTGAATTTTGTTACACCACGATATTTGTATACTTCATCACGATTAATTACATGTTAACATCCTTTGTTGAGAAAAATCGGTTTATTTAATTTCCTCGTTTTACGAATAAAATTCGACGGTTGCATTCTTAAATTCAGTGTCACAGTTTCCTTACGATCGTGTCCTTCCCATCTGCAGCATCAGCATCCAGTTCAACACAATAAGGGTAAGTGAAATTTTTAATTCTATCAGTGAAATTTAGTACGCGCACAGTCTCGAGCCATCATCACATCATCATCATCTCAGACCTCAGTCAAATTCCCTTTAGAGAAGCATCCGCAGCTCGTCCCCGAGTAATTTTCCGAAAGGTTAGACTCGAAACAGAGCTTGCGCGTTTAGTGTACTTCGTCAGATGTAGTATAGGGAGGAGCCTTCCTTCTTGACCAGAGCACGGGTAAATCACGCTGAACCGCACTAATACGTGTAAAATTGTCGCTCGAGTAAAATCTACGACACTTTTGACGTAACATATTGAATGATTCGCACAGAAACAAAACAACAAGAATGAGCACCGAATAAAATTTCTTATTAACAACTTCTGATCCCCTGGACACATCTTCGGATTTTGGCAATTCTTCCCTGAGAATTTGAGAACGAGAGGACGAGCTTTTCTTTTCATCAGGTTTCGCCTTCGTTTCTTCAGTTATAACAGCTCTTTTTGTTTTCTTGGATTTTTCTCTAGCAATTTTATTCTGATATTTGGGATTTATATCACTTTTAATAAAATTATCACAATTATCACGTTTATCTAATACCGGGAGGTCTTTTCCAAATCTGATAGTTATTCCTGACCGAACCTTTTCACTAATTTGTGCTTGATCATCATTACTCTGGTTCCCACTTTGATATCTATTTTCGCCTACGATTTTCTTTTTTCCACTCTCTGCATTTTCAGGTTGACGTTTTAACTCCTTTTGAATTGGATTAGACTCCATCCTTTCTTTAACTTGATTTTGAACCTATTTACCGAAACCTTGAATATTATTCTGAATTTTACTCTTGAAATTCTGAATTTTACTATCAACCGAACTCTGGACTCTATTCTTAATTGTACTCTGGATGTTATCCTCAAATGAACTCTGGATATTTCTCTCAACTGGACTCTGGATATTTCTCTCAACTGGACTCTTAATTTCTCTAACAACTGGACTCTGGATCTCTGTCTCGACTCGACTCTTAATTTCTCTTACAACTGGACTCTGGATCTCTCTCTCTCGACTGGACTCTTAATTTCTCTAACAACTGGACTCTGGATATTTCTCTCAACTGGACTTTTCATCTCTCTCTCGACAGGACTCTTGATTTCTCTAACAACTGGACTCTGGATTTCTCTAACAACTGGACTCTCAATTTCTCTATCAACTGGACTCTGGATTTCCCTATCGACTAAACTCTGGATCTCTCTCTCTCGACTCGACTCTGGATTTCTCTAACAACTGGACTCTGGATTTTCTTCACAACTGGACTCTCGATTTCTTTAACCACTGGACTCACAATTTCGCTAACAACTGGACTCTGGATTTCTTTAACCACTGGGCTCGCAATTTTTCTGCTAACAGGACTCTGGATTTTTCTAATAACTGGACTCACAATTTCGCTAACAACTTGACTCAGGAAGTTATTACTAGTTAAACGCTGCAAATTCGTATTATTCATTTCATTCGAATATACCAACCGGCCATCCATTAAAACAGGTTTTTCATTTCTCACTGGTTCAATAGGTCTGGGCAATGAGCCCGGAATCAAGTCTAACACCGGTATTTCTATTGTTACTTTGCTGCTATGATGATTCGTTACATAAACATAGGCTTTTCCTCTATAATTCTTTACTTTTCCCTGACGGATCTCAATTCCTGTTCCAGCCATTAAAGTAGGCAAATATCCCTCTTTTATGAGGATTCCTGATCCTCACAAAAAATAACTGCGTGGATTTGGGAGGAATTATCATACTTTCTCGGGTATGAAAAGGAATAATACGCTTTCGGATCTCAAGTTGACTATCCTCGTAATTTATTTTGGCCAAATTATCACGGAAATATTCAGTTGATAAGATTCCCGACTGTTGAATTGGAAAATCATCTTCAACGATATGAAAAATAGTTTCTCTCCCCAAAGTAATTATTTCAACATAACCCATTGTATAGACCGTATTTTTGGTAATTCCACTCAATCTCAAAATTTCATCGCGATAAATTGGTATACCCGGGTGAACGAATTTCCTTTTTATTACATTCTTACTTGCTCAGGAATCCAACATTAAAAACAGGCCCTCCAATTCTCCTGCGCTTCTTAATAATATTGTTGGCAGTTCTATATGATTCTTGGCAATATATACATTGGTTATTCGTGGCTGTGGTTGGAATCTATGGAACGGTTGTGTACATACGTAGGGTGCACATTGAAATTGGCCTCCACCTGAGCACCCGGTGCAGGCGGAACTGGACCGTTTCCCGATGCATTCATAGGAGCATACCTGGCTGCACGTATCTGACATTCATTAATTACATGATCTGTTTGCTTACAATAATTACACCTGATTTGAGGTGGCACTAATTCTCCTGTCGCGAATATGTTATTAGGTACAGACTGATAACAGGTTTCCGGCAAATGTCCCCTTCGACCACATATTTGACACGGAATGGAAAAACATTTATTAGCCTGGTGCCCACGCTTATTGCATATTTGACACACGGTCAACTGATCCACTCCAGATTGAGGCATTGGTCTACACTGATCAGCCGTATGTCCAAACGCACCACATTTTTGACACTTAATTGATGTAGCCCTTCTACTTGCATTCCAACAACTATTGGCCTCATGACCAATATTTTTACACACTTGACAAACAGG
The DNA here is from genome assembly GCA_963932165.1 of Pimpla rufipes. NCBI lineage: Eukaryota > Metazoa > Arthropoda > Insecta > Hymenoptera > Ichneumonidae > Pimpla > Pimpla rufipes. The sequence continues at coordinate 6,948,463 of OZ010634.1, forward strand.
GGCTTTTGTTAAATTCTCTGAAGTCTCAGCATTAGGCTTCAATTTGCTTTCTACGACATTGATACTTATTTTTTTCTCTAAATTTTCCGGAACTTTTATCTTTGATGTATCGCTTCTCCTACGTTTTTCAATGTCGACTACCTCTCGCTCAATTTCTTTGGCTTTATTTATGACAGTTGTTAAATCACAATGATCACCAATGACTCTTCGAATTTCATCTTTTAATCCACGGCAAAAACATCTCATTGCTATTTCCTCCATTCTGACCTTTTCGTTTGGATGTATTTCACGATGTTGATACAAATTAGCATCCGTAATCTGATTTAATAACGACCGGACTTTATCACCAAAATCATCAACCGAATCCACTTGACGTTGAAAACTGCTTCCCAATTCTCCGATTAATTGGTAGATGTCTCACGGAGGGTCGTACGTTTTCTTTAAATGATCTATTAATGCTGTGGTGTTGTCAAACGGAATTTTGGAAATTCTATTCCATACTGTAGATGAGAGTTTAGTTTTTGCAAGACGTAACAATTGTCCATCGTATTGCACATCGATCATAGCTTTTGCATCTTCTGAACTTGGTATAAAACGATTGAGATGTTCATACTTTCCATCGAAATCAGGGATTAAATTTAATGCCTCTCTCAAAAGCGGTAATGTTGCAATGCCTAATGCAGGGCGAACTGGTTGAGCCATACTTTCAAATTTTATTTGATGTTTCTCTTCTTTACTGTCACTGGAATATCCCGGAAATGGAACTTTTTCTTCGTTTATTTTTATTTTAATTTTATTTTATTTTTTTACCACTTTTGCCGATTAAGATTACTATAATTAATATTTACACACGATGTTAGCACAATAAAAATTCACATTCATTAAATCTCTGATAACACCAAAATACACAACCATATGTCAGAAATACTCTTTGCTGATCCCGGACGAGCCCCCAATTTTTGTTACGTCGCGAATTGCTATTTTTGAGACACAAATGATAAAAGGCAAAGGGAAGAAAATCTCCCCCTATTACTCTGCGGTATCAATGTGACTCAGCTAAAACGCGGAGGTGTTCCGTTTAGAGCCTACCCTTTCGGGCAAAAGCTCGGGAAGGAACTTGAAAAAGTAATTCTGATTTTAAATTAAATCACATAAATAAAGATTAAAATGAATGAAACCAAAAACTTATCCGTGTGGCGAAAATGGGCGAATATGGGATGGAACCGTGCGATTGATGAATAACCAGATGAATGAGAAGGTGAGAATCAGAACGATCATAATGATCCAACGGCTGCGATAACCCTCCGGCTCTCCACTCGAATATCAGATGAATGGAATTTTCCGATGACAAGGAAGGGCGATGGTGTGGTTCTTTCGGATTTAAACACTGGTAGTAATTCACTGGTAAAATTGATTTTTATTCTGCCCGTTCAGGTTGTCAGGGCAATGTCAAAATAATATTTCACAAAAAGCTTCAGTTCACAATTCAAAGTTTTGATTATTGGTTGTTTCACAATTTCACTGTGAAATTTAAAAAATCGGAAACAAAATATGATTTATAAGTTAGTACATAACATTTGATTTTAACAGGTCGATTAACAACTCGAGATTTGGTTTTTAAAACAGTCAAAGTTCACAGTTTCACAAATACGGCGTATTAGAAAAGTCGAAGTTCACAATTTCGAATTCGGATTAAAAGAGTCAAAGTTCACAAGTTCAGATGAGATCTTCGATATAAAGTCCGAATTATTGTTTAAAATGTCGATGGTTTAAAATATCTAATGTTAGAGAGTTTTAACGAACTCAATTCACAAATTCACGGTTTTAATTCTTTTAGTTGATCTGACGGATAATTCGGTGACAAAAATGATTTGATTCGGGTCCGGAATATTAATGAGCTCCGTCGCCTTTTGCGGCTCATTAAATAACCTCCTCGCTATTTCCCCGCTGTCGCCTTGAGGAAGGGGTGACGGTCGAGCGGTGCGTTACGCGTCTTACCGTCCCCTCACGCTTCATACCTGACGGCTACTCTTATCGGTTTTTACTATAGCTGTCGAACGGTGCGGTGCGCCTACCGTCCCCTCACGCCTCATACCTAGCGGGCTACACTCATCTCGCTTAGTCGCACTCCCGCTATTTTAACCACTTGTCGTAATCTCGCCATTTTAACTTTATTTTATCTGAATAATTAACTATACAAAAATTCCTTTCACTTCATATGAATGATTTACCGATATTCCTTACTAATTAAACCCTTAATTATAAATAATTACCTAATTAATCAATATTTTCCACTTAAATAATTTCTTCTAAAAATGTTAATAAACGTATTGATCCCCTAACTATTAATAATCTATCTTAAATATCGCCTTGCATTGATAATAAATTACAATATTTTGTCTATTATCATAACAAATAGTGCAGGTCGCCGATGATCCCTCCCATGTGGTATTCTTGCTTTCGTCCCTCCTTCCTTCTTTCTGATTTGATGGTTGTGATATTGCGTGACTTTATTAGTCCTCCTTCGATCTGGAGGGGATGTTGCTGGGTGCTTAAATTTCGTTTGTCGTTCATTCTTCTTGGGTGGTGTTTCTGCGTCGTGGATTGGAATTTTTCTGCACTGGATGGTGTGTTGTTTCACACCACCGACGATAAGTCACACATCGTTATTTCTTTCTTCGGTTTCAAAAATCGATATTACCATTTACCGGGTGTTTAACATTTGGATAATTATGATTTAATATTCATTCAATATTCATATTTTTCGTTATCTTCTGTTTGTTTATTTGTTTATGTAATGTTTTTCTCTACCGAACTGTCTCGACTTGACCCGTAGATTTTTAATACATAAGCAAACTTAATTAATTTATTATTTTATTTACAACTGTTTCCCCACTAATTCACCATTAGTTCCCAAATCACGGCAACATAAGGAAAGGCACCACAAATATAATCTGTTTATGTCAGTGGAGTACGAACATGAGTGGAGATTACGAAAATGTTATGATTCACACATTTTTGGTCACCCGGTAGACGCATTGCGAATCCCTACGAAGAGTCATTGGAACGCACTGTCTTTCGGTTACTCGGTCGGGACAATACCTGACCCATTCGATAAGATTCACCGATGCACGCCCGACTCGTTATACTTGCGATCTCCGGTGCCACACGACGCACTTCATATATATGGGTGACGCTTGTATGCGTGTCTACCTACGGCCGCCACTCACACTCTCTCCTCTTTGCTTTATTTATTCCATATAAAAAGGATATATTACCGTAATTGATTTGTCAGTTAAAAACGTGTAGTCCCAAAAAATCACGGGACGTAACACTACATAATTTTGTTATTGAACAAAGTATTTTTCAGATTTTTATCAGATTTTTAAATTATAGTGTTATATGTCACATTTAAAATATATTTTTAAAAAACTTGCACAATTCGGAAAAATCTAAAAAAGATCCTAAAAATTTGAAAAAATTCTGAAAAATCCGATTTTACATAAATAAACATTTGACCAGTCGCCTGTGGTAGATTAGATTTTGAAATTTGTCGAATTGTATATTGAATTATCAACAAATTTCAGTCTCAAAACAAATCTGAAAAAATGCATACGTGCTAAGAAAAACTAACACATTTTTTTATCTGAAAACATGTTATTTTGTCGGTTAATTTTTTAAACCGTAATAAAAAACAAATTGTTAATCATTTCTTGAAATTATTCTTACGCAAAATCAATCTTTCGAGCACTTTCCGTAAGCTTGACATTTCAAATTTTGTATTCCATTGGGAAATGTTCGAAATACAATCTGAATCTCCGAATTTCACGTTTCCTGGGATTGTACGTCTCAGAATACCTTCAATTTTATGCCCCATATGTAACATGTCATTCTTGAGACTTTATTTAAAAGTTTGCGAATTGTATACCTCTGGGAAAACACCAGTTGCATCTGCTGTTGTTTTTTAAGAAAAAATAAAAAGTTGCAAAGTAGAACTTTGCACATTGCTTCCTCATTAATTTTCGTTTTTCACAAAGCCACCTCTATGAAGAAGCTTGTTTATTTAACATTTTGGCTTCCTCATAGAGGAAGCTTTGTGAAAAACGAAAATTAATGTGGAAGCAATGTGCAAAGTTCTACTTTGCAACTTTTTTTTATTTGAACAAAAGAAAACTCCGTCACAAATATCGTTACATCTCATTTTCATTAGATACTAAGTTTTGTCCTAGTTTCTTAACTTTTGCGGTAGTTATCGCGAAAATCTAAATTTTTTGAAAAATTCAAAATGGTGTAAAATCCGAACGACTTTACCGATCATCACCAAATTTCGTACGTAGCAGGGCTGTATGTTGTTTTTCGACTGTGGAACATTTCGGTTCCTTTGTTAAGATTCGACGTGATTTAGAGCAAAATTTATTTTTTTCGTAAAATTCAAAATTCAGTAAAATCCGAACCGCTTTACCGATTTCGTCGAAATTCAATACCATACAACATTGAACGTATCTTCCATTATGAAGAACTATTTAGCCGAATCGTCGAACTTTTACGAAAGTTAGAGCGACCAAGCCCTTTTTTCAACAAATTAAAAACTACATAAAATCTTAATGACTGTATATATGTTATCAAAAATCTCGCCATTGGAAGAGGGGCAACTACTCTACTTGCGTGCCAAATTTGAGCCAGATCGCTCGAACGGTTTCTGAGTGAGAGGCGATTGAATTTTCGAGGCCCAGCACACACACACACACACACACACACACATACATACGGACATTTTTTCTAAACCACTTTTCTCGACATTTTAGGTGATTCTAAGCATACTGGCATGAAAATCTCGAAAAAAAATGTTTTCATGAAAACAAAGCTTCCTCTATGAGGAAGCAAAATGGCAGTAAAATAAAATTTTTACAATATTTGTAAAGAATAACTCCTACCTTCGCTGCCAGATATACAGACCAGTAATCTTCTTTTCTCGATTTCACATGGGGTTGGTGAACCATCAGGATCCTTGCCTTCATTCTCACTGTATGCCACTATGAAAATGGTTTTAACAATTACTGCTGCCGCTACGATTGTTCGGGCCATGATCAATTGTCCAATGCACGACAAATCAAAAACACGCACTTTAGGCATCACAGACGCTAACACGTTCGCGTACATCTTGATGAAGTGTGCGACATCCAATCGGACGTAGCAGGTTGATGGGATATTCTTCCAGCTAGCATCAGCATATTCTTCTATAGTTTTGTGTACTGAAAATGTACGGACAATCGCAGTTAATAATACTTTGCAACTGTCACTTATGACTTCTCTGGGAGCAGGCACGCCCGCTTGCAGCCGTTTTTCTAGCCACATGTTTATCGTTACGGTGTCATGACGCTCTGACAACATTTACGTAACAGGAAATTACAAAACAGGAAACGTACAAAAAAATGGGCTTCGTTTGATACTTATCGATGATCATATTACGCACAACGCTTCCGGTAGCATCAATCGATATTGTCGGATAATCAGATGTTGCGTAAGTACGATACATGTGAATCAGATGATTTGTCCAGTATAAAAGATAAAATGGATCGTACCCCAAAGCGTGTATGTTTAACTTGTGAGATTGTAACGTACCAGCGCTCGTGAAGCGCGCGCCGGTCGTCACAAACTCCCCGCGTGAAGCGCGGGGGTATATTTATTTTTGTCGTGGGCTGCTTTGCTCCGTCCCATACGGGCCCGGTTTCTCGTTACCTGTAAAATGGATGGGTCTCGAAATAAATTAGAAGTGGGGTTTAAGAAACAATAAGAGAATACATATATTAAGCAGAAATAATTATGAATGACTCAAACACAAGTTGATGATGAAGTATTAAGTTACCGGCGGATCTGAGTGACGGTCATTCGCTCCTACATACATACACACACGTACTTACAGTATTTGTGGGCCCCGGCGGGGGTTCGTAATCGCAACTACACACTACAATTTCCGGAGTAACACTAGCGTCTCTAAATAGTTTATAATGTTATGATTTATGTTTAGTCCGAATTGATTGACAACACTGTGGTAGCACTCACGAAGCCACGTTCCCGGCACTATCGCGAACTATCCTTGTTGCAGTACCGGGTGTGTACTATCGAAGATTTACACAACCGGCGTGAACACAATTCGGGGCCTTAATTCTAATACGACGCGATTTACTACACGGCGGAACAAACTTGTCGCCACGTTCCCGATACTATCGCGAACTATCCTTGTTGCAGTACCGGGTGTTAACATACGAAGATTTACAGACCTAGGTGACACGCTGTCGCGGAGACCTCTAGACTGATCTAACTTTGATCGCTGCTGTCTAGAGGCTGTCCGCCCCGATCTCGCGAGGATCCTCGGATTCTCGGTCGGCCGGGAGGAGACAAATTCCGTGGAATCAGCTCTCGCGGCTGACGCATCGCCTGAGTGCAGCCGCGGCGCGAAATCATACCGCGGTATAAAATCACACCGCAGATGAGTCCAGCGACGCGCTGCCGCTTTTGTTCCGAGAATGTTTATTTCGCTGTTTATACGGAATCTGATTCCCTCGCGACCATCCGAAGACTCGCGAGTTCTCGGAGAGCGAGAGGTGCCAGTCCGATCAGCGAAATGTCCGGTGGAAAATTCCGGACACGCACGACGATCGCGATCGCCGGCGCGCCGAAACTCGACACCTCATCCTCGCCGCGTCGCAACACGGAGAAATATCGTAGCGCGGGGTATTTCGCAGCGCATCACCCGAGTGCAGCCGCGGTGTGTAATCACACCCCGGTGACAGCTCAGTGGTGCGCTGTTGCTATGGCGCGTTACGTGCCGCACTTCTCCGAGACGCATCTCGAAAAACTACGGGACGTAACACCCCTCCCCCCTTAAACTCGACAACGTCCTCGTTGGCACATTTTAGCACGCATCTCTCGCATTCACTCGTTCACACTGACGCCAATACACCCTAGACGCAACACTTTAGAGGTCACTTTTTTTTCCTCACTCTTCTTTTTCCTCACTGCGGTGGGGCATCTTGCGGGTGCGGCTACGGAATTGCTGTTGCGACAGAAAATTCCGCAGCCGACCCGAGCGGGTGGCCAGTGGTCCGGTATCCTCTTCGTTGCTGCTGCTGCTGGTGCTGCTGCTGCTGCTCGACGTCGTGGTGCGGGGCGCGACAGGGTCCTCCTCGATTTCGCCCCCGGCCTGGTTGTCGCCGTCGTTAACGGGGGTGGTCGGCGGTTCTTTTTCCGGGGCGGCAGGTTCCTCGTGGTCGAGCGCGGCAATCACCTCGGTGTCGTTGCTGCTCGCCGTCACGGTACGGGGCACGACGGAGTCCTGCTTGTTGCCGTCGCTGCCGATGTCGGCTGCTTCAGGAGTGCGGGGCGTGACGGCGCTCCGCGGAGCCGCGGCCTCGTCCCGGGCTTCCTCGGTAACGTCGATGTTGCCGGTGGTTCCGACGACGGTGTCCAGCGGGGCTTGCGGTACCTCGTTGACTTCGTCGGCGCCGGCGGCCGCTGCTTCGTGGGCGTGAGGCGCGTCAGCACTCCGCGGACCTTCGGCCTCGTCCCGTGCCTCCTCGCTGTCGTCGGTGTTGTTGCCGCTACCGACCGATTGGTTTTCCGCCGCAGGACCCTCGTGGACGAGCGCGGCGATCACCTCGGTGTCGTCACAGCTCGTGCCGCAGCTTCCGCGGCGTCCTGCTGCTTAGCAATCTCGGGTGCTGCTGCGTCCGCATGCCCATCCCCGATGTCGATCAAGTCGTCGACTCGTTGGCGACCCGGGAGAGGCAGTAGGGGCTCGGCCCCGATCGCACCCAGCACTTCGTCCACCTGGAGAGGCTTAATCCACTGGACGAATTTGTAGCCAGCGTCGGGGCACAGCTCCAGTCTCGGCGTCTGCGTGCCGATGGTGCGCGTACTCACCGGGGTGAGGGGCCGTGGGTTCTGCGTGTCCGGGGCCCAGTGGACGGTCTTGGCCTTGACCGGCGGAGTCGTCTTCTTCGCCAGGGCCGACGGGCGGTCCGGGATTTTTCGCGCCGCTCCGCATGATGGTAACGGACCTGCGCGGCTGGTGCTGGGCCCTTGACCCCTTTCCACGGAGCACACCGCAGACGCAGGCCTGAATGCCGCGTGATCGCTGCGCATCTCCTTTAAGATGAGGTCGAATTCCTCCAAACACCACCTCCTATGTCCGGCGTACAGTGACGCGCGCATTTCCACGGTGCACAGAGGGCACATCACGGAATTTGAAGGGGTGCTTGGCGGCGCGCGTTGCTGTAAGCACGCGGTCACACTCGGACACTTGTCCTCTCTCACCCCACACACAGCGCACAGACCCTGAGCGGTGAAGTTCACGATGTTCTTCACTAACTCCGATCTGTCGGGTTCAACGGAACTCGATTGGTGCGACATTTTTTTTAGACTCCTTTTTTTTTGACGATGTGGATCGAACGGGAATTGAAACGGTAATGAGCCGTGGTCCCCGTCACGGTTCTCCTCCTTCGCTGGGCGCCTTGGTCTTATCACTTATAGTGGCCTGAAGGGGTGGAGAGCGTAGCGTGATGTTTATATCAACATTCTCCCTCGAGCGTACGGTAACTCCACCCTTACCTCATGGCTGTCGACGCGGCCGTTGTTTATCTTTAGGCCGCCGTCGTTCGGCCGCATTGAGATCTCGATGACCGCATCTCAAGGCTCGCCCCGGTTAGCGCGTAGTAACGATATACTTCCCCGTATGGTACAGTGCCTGCCGCTTATACTGGCCTACGCAAGGGACTCGGTGAGAGAGAGGCTGTTTCTCTGTTCGGCGTGTCTCGCTTGCCAAAAGTTCTTTCTTCCGTCTCGTACAATGTCTCGTCGACTCAAAGGTCCTACTGTTGCGTCGCACGTTCTTTCTTCCGCGTGGTCCTCTTTCTTCCCGCAATAGTGATGTCATTATTGCTTCGAGGGCTTCGATAAATATACGCGCGCTTATCGGTGGATATTGATACCTTCATGCGGGGTGCCGACGCACGTCGGGCCGGACTCGCTGCGCGAGACCGCGCGGCGTGTCGAGTGTGGCATGCCCGTAAAATTTCGGTTTATTTTTTCATCACTTTGTATCACTTGGCGTTTCACAATCATGCAACTCTCATACACCACATTCCGTTACAATATGTCGTCGCCCGTTTTTCAATGCATCGCACGATATTTTTATATAATTTTTTTTTATTTTTTTTATTTCGTTATTTGCTTCACGAGTGTGACGTATTAGCGATTTTTATAATTGTTATCGATTTCTTTTGTTTTTCCCAATTATTAAATTTTTAATTGTTGCAACTTCAATTTTTCCAGTGTTAATCACAATTTTTATTCTCAAGATGTTATGTCTCACTCGTGCATCAAATCTAAATAACGCTGAAAATACTAGAATTTTGTTTCACTCCGTTATCATTTCTTCGGTTATCCGTGTGTTAGCTTTATATCCTATTTTCCTGTTTTTTTATTTTTATTTTATTTTCCTTTTCCATTCTATACCAAGTCACGCGCCGTGTGACTTAGCTGCCCGACGGCGGGTGACGTAGTTCACACATATCGACTCACTCACACGCATCTCGTACAATGTGGCGGGCGAGTGTCGATTTCAATCCGAGCACGATAAGTCACGCGTCGCGGCCTAAACCGCGGTCGGCCCAACTACGACTTTTAATTCGTAGGTTTACAGGCGCATTGCAGACGCCGGCTGTGCGAGATTAATGCGCCCGGAATGAGCAACAACGCACGCCAACATGTCCGGGAAACACAAATTTTCCGATTCATTCACAGCTCAATTCATTTGCACACTGATTATGTATTTTTATTTTTTATTTTTTTATTACGATCCGATTCCTCACTTCTCTCGCGTATACAATTTAGTAAGCGGATGTTGACTTCAATCCGGGCGTGATAAGTCACGCGGTGCGGCCTAACTACGGTTAGCCCACTGCGAATGTAATTCGTAGATTTATGGCGGATTGCGAACGTCGGCCACGCGAGACCCTCAGGTCGGAAAGAGCGTCAACGCACGCAATAGATTTCCACAAAAACTTAGTCGTAATTCATGCATAATACGCGCATAATATGTTCGAACAATAATTTATTAACCTCGGTCTTCCTGCAAGATTTTTTTTTGTTTATTTTCACGCCGAATTAGAGTTTGAATGAGTGTTTATACATTTTTATTAATGGTTAATTTCAATAACTTTTTTTAACCCGGGATGTTACATTCCGCGTTTAACGTATTTTATCCGCGCCGTTGAGTTTTAGGCTGCGGTAGACTGTAGTGTTTCCGTCCCTCTCACTCACTTGGTTCTCGCGCCGCGCGCCGTCTCCTCAACAGTAACACGCCGCGCGGCCGTCGTTTGCCTATAGCTCGTTTGGACCGCCTCATACAGCCCTATCTCCGACTGTCATTGCTTTTAAATTTTAATCATGACTTTAATTTTTTTCTGTTCCAAAAATGTACGTAACTAAACTAGAAATGATGGTTGGGTTTAGAATATGAATTTTATTATTATTATTATTATTATTATTATTTTTCCTTTTATACCAATTGTAGTTCAGATTTGTGGTAAATTTAATTTTCGTAAGAAAAGGGGAAGAAATTGATTCAATTTTTATCCTTTTACTCGCTTTTTCGATCGACCGAGCCCGAATCCTCGTCAACCGATGGACGCAGCGCTGGAGTGGAGCGTTCTTTTCGTTCGTCGCGAAGAACGAATCTTTCTGCGATGTCGAACGCGTCTTCGAGAGTCTTCGGCTCTCGCATCTCCACGATTTCGCTAACTCGCGTGGGGAGCGCATCTATAAATCCGCGAAGAGCGATTTTACATAGCGGATCATTTGCCTCCGGCAAGGGCTCGGTGTTATTTTCCGATTCCCAAGCGCTCCGGCTACCATCGATGAGGATTCGTACGCGATCATAGAACTGACCTACGCTCTCATCGGTTCTCATACGGAGTTGCGAAATTTTTGCGGAATAATAATCAAAATCTTTCCCGTGAGTCAACCTCTTCCGTAAAATTTTTATCAAATCCTCCACGGTTTTAATGTCTTGTCCATAGACGCAATTTCGTGCGTCGCTAGACAATTTAGCGATGACCGCGGCTATAAACTCGGCCTCTCTACTGTCGGGAATAAACGCGGCAGCATTACGCACGTCCTGGATAAAATCATTCAACGGAATGTTAGTACCGTCGAAGTGCGGAATAAGATCCTTTTGATCTCTGAGCGATAGGCCTTCGACCATTTGAGAGAGAGTGACGGACAAATCCAGTGTCGCACTCGACCTCTCTCGGGACATAGTGATTAAACGTGTGAAGGCTTTAAGTCGTGCAGGAAGATCGATCACACTACAATTTTGACAATTACTTTCCCTTTTATAATTTTGACTAAGAATCTGCTGCGGTCACAATGCGTTCCGGGGGTAATCGCAATCGGTTCAATACTTTCAATATGGTAAGGCTACGTTGCGCGAGCAATTTAAGAAATGGAAGTAAAAGAAATTAAAGAAGGTTCTTAGTCAAACTCGAATTAAAAACTGAGTTCGACGACTGAACCAATTTTATTTTCCGGTTTCAAATGTTTGATTTTTAATTGCAAATTCTAGTTTATGTATTTTTCCAAATTTCCAAAAATTTTCCGAATTGTCAGAATTTTCTTTTGCGGTATCGAGAAAAACGCAAAGCGGGGATCCCACCGCTGCCACCAAATTTGTAACGTACCAGCTCTCGTGAAGCGCGCGCCGGTCGTCACAAACTCCCCGCGTGAAGCGCGGGGGTATATCTATTTTTGTCGTGGGCTGCTTTGCTCCGTCCCATACGGGCCCGGTTTCTCGTTACCAGTAAAATGGATGGGTCTCGAAATAAATTAGAAGTGGGGTTTAAGAAACAATAAGAGAATACATATATTAAGCAGAAATAATTATGAATGACTCAAACACAAGTTGATGATGAAGTATTAAGTTACCGGCGGATCTGAGTGACGGTCATTCGCTCCTACATACATACACACACGTACTTACAGTATTTGTGGGCCCCGGCGGGGGTTCGTAATCGCAACTACACACTACAATTTCCGGAGTAACACTAGCGTCTCTAAATAGTTTATAATGTTATGATTTATGTTTAGTACGAATTGATTGACAACACTGTGGTAGCACTCACGAAGCCACGTTCCCGGTACTATCGCGAACTATCCTTGTTGCAGTACCGGGTGTGTACTATCGAAGATTTACACAACCGGCGTGAACACAATTCGGGGCCTTAATTCTAACACAACGCGATTTACTACACGGCGGAACAAACTTGTCGCCACGTTCCCGATACTATCGCGAACTATCCTTGTTGCAGTACCGGGTGTGAACATACGAAGACAGACCTAGGTGACACGCTGTCGCGGAGACCTCTAGACTGATCTAACTTTGATCGCTGCTGTCTAGAGACTGTCCGCCCCGATCTCGCGAGGATCCTCGGATTTTCGGTCGGCCGGGAGGAGACAAATTCCGCGGAATCAGCTCTCGCGGCTGACGCATCGCCTGAGTGCTGCCGCGGCGCGAAATCATACCGCGGTATAAAATCACACCGCGGATGAGCCCAGCGACGCGCTGCCGCTTTTGTTCCGAGAATGTTTATTTCGCTGTTTATACGGAATCTGATTCCCTCGCGACCATCCGAAGACTCGCGAGTCCTCGGAGCGCGAGAGGGGCCAGTCCGATCAGCGAAATGTCCGGTGGAAAATTCCGGACACGCACCACGATCGCGATCACCGGCGCGCCGAAACTCGACACCTCATCATCGCCGCGTCGCAACACGGAGAAATATCGTAGCGCGGGGAATTTCAATCACACCCCGGTGACAGCTCAGTGGTGCGCTGTTGCTATGGCGCGTTACGTGCCGCACTTCTCCGAGATGCATCTCGAAAAAGTACGGGACGTAACAAAATTCCCGTTTCATGATCCGAAGAGATACGAATGTGTCGGGGTCAGAATGCTTTTTCATGCCCGACTGGTATTTTGCCTTATTTAAAACTGACGTTTTATATAACGTTCCAGGCTCTGGGTCACCAGGCATCATCATTTTTGTCGCTCGATCTGCACGATATACTGTTGCTGACATCGTGTTCAATTTTTTTACGACTTCTTCTCTGATTGGCTGACGCAAGTATCGTTTTCCACATTTTCCACGTCCTGCAGTAAAACGACACTCCATACTGATATTATGGTCAGTCTCGCAGCTTGGTAAAAGAAGAATTTTCAGAATGGAGCCACACTTGCAAGTCGCGTGGAAACTGCTGCTAAATCCATTATTCGTTAAGCACGGCGAATAAAAATTAAATCCACACTTAATCCGTTGAACTTTCCATAGTGCCGTTCGAGATAAACTCCTCCCAGAGACCTGACTTTAACGTCGTGCGTGTTCGCGTATATACTTTATTGCGAAACTTCTCCGTTCTTTTATGCTCTGTTGTGCAAATTAAGTCGCCATATTCTTTTTTTGAAACGGAAAGTCTGAATGTTTGCAAGCCCGGTTCCATACTTGAGTTTGTAGATGAATAAGTTGGATCCCATCCCGAATAATTTGCACTTGTATCACGACTTCTCGGTGAAAGTGACTTTTTTTTATCACGGCCTAAAATGTTATCTTTGATGTTGTCCTGATTATCTGCAACGAAACTATATATTGTCGCTGCAGTAACCTTATCATTCAAAGCTTTTGCTCTTTCCTGCCAAACAGGATGATTCTTTGAGACGGGCTTATTATCGGGTCAATGGACAACCGATTTCCGACTCAAGATAGCGTCAACAAGTACTGTGCGTTCTACTTTCGGCGGTCGACCCCGTCCGGTAAAGAAATTCAAAACACCCGCCATTTCAATGCTGATTTATAATATCGCGAAAACACATCACTCGTTACACGTTAATCAAGGATTACTAATTAACTGCCGACGTGCAATCTCACTGAAGGCGGCAAGACATGAATGATGAAAATGCAAGCATGTTGAAGCTTATACCTGTATCCCCCTGACAGTATTATATGGGCGTGTAGAGCTCGACGAGACAAACATTATTGTATCGGGTGCCAATGAGCTACGACGAAAATTGGCGTTGGTATTAACGTTTAAAGTCGACCAATGACAGCCGCCGTAATATCGGAAAGGCGACGCCCAGAACAATCGGACTTACACACACAGTCAAGCGCTCACGGATAGAAGACGGTCGGCGCGACAGAACACGGTCGGCGCTTCGGAGCGAACACAGGAAAACGCCACTCGAGCGGTTGACAACTACGTGCAAATGCATGATGGTGTGTTTTTTCTTAGCGGTACAGTCCCGTCAAATGTTAGTTCCGGAGAAAATTACGAACACATCTCGATGGGGTAATAATCTGAAAAAAAATCAAGCATGTAGACGACGCTGAAAAGATTGATTTTGAAAAATAATAATCTGAACATTTTTGTTAGATTTTTTATTTTTAAAACAAAAACAATGTCTTCTCAATCGATGTAACTAGTCGTCTGGAGATCAAGTTTTCAGCGGCCAAGACTTTGTCGTTGGAGCAGCCTAGCGGCTGGCTCCGCTGGGTTCGTTGCCGAGCGCGACGACGAGGCACGGTCAATCTCCGCTGCCGTAAAAAAAAATAAAAGTCACCACAGACCGGGCTAGAAATTCGTTTCAGAAGATTCTGAATCGATCTAGCCAGTCGTGTGGAGACCGATTTTTCCGAAATCAACCCCATGTCTTTACCCGATGGGGACGAAAAAAAGTCACTACAGACTAGGCTAGAAATCCTTTTCAGAGGACTGAATCGATTTAGCCAGTTGTGTGGAGACCGATTTTTGAGCGGCCAAGACGTTGTCATTGGAGCAGCCTAGTGGCTGGCTCCGCTCGGTTCGTTGCCGAGCGCGACGACGAGATGCGGTCAATCTCCGCTACCGAAAAAAAAAATTACAAAAATTTAAAAAACTCCTGACTGAAAAAAAAGAAAAACAAAAAATGGTGAAATAATTGAATAACATATATCATAGTCGGGAGATTTTTTGAATAACATATCATATCATACTCGGGAGATTTTTTGAATAACATATCATATCATACTCGGGAGATTTTTTGAATAACATATCATATCATACTCGGGAGAATTTCACACATAATGAAAAAAAAAAATAATCTCCCGACTATGATATGATATGTTCTTAAAAAAATCTCCCGACTACGATATGATATGTTATTCAAAAAATCTCCCGACTATGATATGATATGTTATTCAAAAAATCTCTCGACTATGACATGATATGTTGACGCGAACGCGAATATTACGCGGTGCGCCTACGAGCGGTGGATTTGCGGGAGTGCCGATAGTGCCGCGCAGCGGCTCTTTCGATGGCCGCGGCGTATTCCGCTGGCGAGAGACGGGGAAGCGGAGCGAGCGATAGCGCACGCTCGTGCGATGACTCGCGTAACGCGTCTCCGTCTGGCTCTGGCTGCGGGCTCGATTATCCGTAAGCGGTGGACGAGCGGCGGCGGATACGAATAAAACGGGAACGGCAGTATGGCGGGCCTCCGGCGTTCTGGACTTCGTGGACCTCGCGTTTTTCCCGTTCTCCAGATGAGTCGTTCTTCTCGACGAGGCGTGGGTCGAATGGGCCACGGCGCGGTCGGGACCCGCGTAATCGCGCGCGCGATAATCGGGTCGACCGCGGGAGTAGCGGGGCGCGTTGCCTTTGGTTGCACGAGCAGCTGCGGGGCTACGTAGTGATTACTCCGAAACGCGAATAGCAGGAGGTCGAATTCCCGGCGACGATCGGCGTCGTGAGAGATCGAAGCGATTGACTCCGCGTCCGCGGATTTCGATACCGACGCGAGGAACGGCGCGGCGCGACACGCGTCGTGAAACGCGGCCCACGTTTTCGGGGTCTCCCGGGGGGCGGGAGAGGTGACGGGGGGCGCTTAGTAACGCATGAGGCGGGAGGGAGGAGGGAGCGGAAAGCTGCTCCGAACGACGCGGTGACGGGCGAATCCGATGAGCTGGGTCTGGCGATTCCGGAGCGGGGTCTCGGTTGACGGAGGTAGAGTCCCGGTAGCCGCGGCGGCTCGCTGTGCCTTTCGTCGGAGGTAGGTGGCGTTTACTTTCTTCGGCATACGGCAGTCCCGATGTCCTGGCCGTCGGAACGGTGGCGAGACAAGCAGCAGAAACGAGCAGGCCGGGAAGTGTGCACGTGCGGGGAAGAGAGGGGAAAAGCGGGGGGATAAGAAGCGTAAGCGTGCGAAAGTTGCGAGCTGAAGAGAACAAGCACATTCGATTTATTACTCTCAATTTACAATCGCGGTTTACAAGTTTCCCGGGTCATGAGGAGAGTTCCTCGCCGTTCCTTTCGGTACGGTCTACTGACCTGAGTACCGCGACGCCCAGCCTTATAGCCCGTCGCCGTGTTACGCGGCCGCGGTGATTGGCCGGCGTTCCCGGAGTGGGGGGCGACGACGGGTGGTACTTGGTGGGGCATCGGGGACCTCAGGTACCGCGCGTCGGCGATCGCGGAGCGCGCGCTGATTGGGTCGGGAGATCGTGGCAGGGGGGTTGATACGACCGATTTTTGGGCGTATAACAATGTTATTCAGTTATTTCACCATTTTTTGTTTTTCTTTTTTTCAGTCAGGAGTTTTTTAAATTTTTGTAATTTTTTTTTCAGTCGGAAGTTTTTTAAATTTTTGTAAATTTTTTTTTAATTTCATGCTTTTTAAATTTGTTTAGATGGATATATTACGGGAAGAAAACTGATTGTTTAACGAATTAAACGTACAAAAAGAATATCTGATTACACCTATCGAAGGATTATGTTTAATCTGGAAATTTTTCCATTTGTTCGTTGTCTACGAGTTTTTTTTCCTTTTATTATTATATAATGTACTTCGTGTATAACAAATAAATAAAACAAATATTGTATTAATAATGATTCCATAAAATATAAATAAAATAAATATTGTATTAATAATGTATTCCATAAATAATAATTTTCACACTTCTTCTTCTCCTTGTTTCATGGCTATAGCCATAACGGCATGTGTTATAATTTTTATTCGCACTTTACATACACTTGGGAAAGGTAAACCGGCTCGGTTTGATTTGCTACCTTAATTACAGGCGACATTCAAACACTCTATCGTGAGCGCCGTGAAGTGAACTACACGATAGCACGATGAGTACCCTGAAGTGAGCTACACTTTAGCACGATAGTGGCGGCCATCTTATATTATTTCGATATATTCAAACAGGCTATTAGCACTATTCGCAAAATGCATTTATCACAGCGAATCAACAATTTATCACTTTAATTTAAGGAAAAAGACACTGGGCATCAGTCATAGAATCGACACACAAAGTTTGGTTAAGTGATTTTTTACCGTTTTCGAGAACATTGGCTACAAAGAAATCGCTCAAATCAGCTGATCGCCGTGAAACGCATAATTCCCGTCTTTTGCCCCTGTGGGGCAGTCGGGAGTTAAAAAAGTGTTATTACAGAACATGCTAGAATCCATTTCAGAGGATTCTGAATCGATCGAGATAGACTCTCACCTTACTCTCACCTTCCTCGCTTTGCTCGCTGGTACCCGGAGAGAAACTCCGCGTGCCTCGTCGTCGTCTGGAGACCGATTTTTCCGAAATCAACCGCATGTCTTTATCTGATGGGGATGAAAAAAAAGTCACTACAGACCAGGCTAGAAATCCGTTTCGGAGGATTCTGGATCGATCTAGCCAGTCGTGTGGAGACCGATTTTTCCGAAATCAACCCCATGTCTTTACCCCATGGGGATGAAAAAAAAGTCACTACAGACTAGGCTAGAAATCCGTTTCAGAGGATTTTGAATCGATCTAGCCAGTCCTGTGGAGACCGATTTTTCCAAAATTAACCCCATGTCTTTACCACATGGGGATGAAAAAAAAGTCACTAAGGTAAACGGCCCAGTTTGCGACCCTGCCTCGGTTTGCGACCCCCAATAGATATTTTTCTTTGTCAAAAATTCAATTTTCGTCGAATTTTAACCTGTTTTTCGCGAAATTGTACAGTTTTTTAAATAGATTTTTTCTGCAATAAATAAATTTTTTAATTAATTTTATCGCAGTTAATTTTACCGGTGAAAGCAGTGGTCGTGCGTCTCAGTGCGTTCAATCCCTCGCGTCTAGACGGAGCTCACTAGCTGCGTCAGTCGCGTTAATCGGTCATTTCGTATCTCAAGTAAGTGTAATACCATATAAAATAGTATCAAAATGATCAGAATCATTTGCTTTATTGAGTAGATGCCAAATAATGTGGCTATTGGTTAGTTTTTCCCGTGAAATCGGAGGGTCAATAACTCCGACATCATTGAGGTTATATTCGCGGTTGCTGACCCTCTCGATTTGTTGTTGTAAAAAATTAGGTTAGAATTGATTAGTCTTTAAATTTCAGCATTGAAGGCCGTAATTACAGTTTTGTTTCATTTATTTATCGACATTTTTTCCAAATAGGAGTTTCAAAGAGAAAGATCAGCTGTGGTAGAGACGGAGGAGCAGATGGAGGCGACGGAGAAGCAGATGGAAGCGACAGAGGACAGAAATCTTGTATCGGAAAGGTACTTAAAGAGAGTTTCATAAATTTTTCTTATGTTATTTTGAATAGAAATCATTGTAATATATATTGTTGTATTTTCAGGAATAAAAAAAATTTGAAGAGAGCGAAAGCATCGAAGAGGCTACGGAGACTGCGACAACAACAGCGAAGACATGTGATTCACTGCTGACTGCGTCGAAAAGGTAAGTTTTATATTTTGATTACGCAGGCTGCACTTTTCAATGTAAATTATTTTACAATGTTATGTATTAATTTTCATGTATTGTATAATAAATATGTATATTCTATATGTGATTAGGGCCAAGAAAAATGGTGCCCCGTCATACACAGATGCCACTTTGAGGATAGCCTTAGACGCAGTGAATTCGGGGATGCCTGTGAAAACCGTATCGAAATCCTACGGTATACCGAAGACGACGTTACTCTACAAAAAAACGTGGCATATTGCCACCTGTAATCAAAGCTCGCGGACCTGAGTGCCTACTCGGAAACGAAGTCGAACAGAATCTGGTGCAATGGATTTTGCATATGAGTCGCTGTGGATTCCCTGTATCTCGCGCGCAACTGTTGGACAGCATTCAGATGCTGCTCAAACACCTCAAGAAGGAAACTGACTTCAAGGACAATCGTCCTGGACGGCATTGGTATGATGCTTTTCGTAAACGTCACCCGGAATTGTCTGAGAGAATGTCTCAGAACTTGATACGAAGTCGAGCTGCTGTAACGGAGGGCAAGCTTCGAGGATGGTTCAGCGAAGTTCAAACGTATTTGGACTCGAAGTCGCTCGGCGATATTGATCCTTCGCGCGTTTTCAACTGCGATGAGTCCGCGTTTTTTCTGAGTCCGAAGGGGAGCACTGTATTGACAAAAAAAGGCGACAAAACAGTGTACAATTTCATCAACAATGACGAAAAGGAATGTTTGACGACGCTTGTATGTGCAAGTGCGAGTGGGGAAATTGTGCCACCGATGGTACTGTTCTCTTATAAGCGAATCCCCGGTCACATCGCCTCACAAATGCCACGAGAGTGGGCCATCGGACACTCCGAGAGTGGCTGGATGACCGGAGAAACGTTTTACGAGTACGTCGCAAACGTTTTCTATCGGTGGTTGGTGAAGAATGGTGTCGTGTTTCCGGTGGTACTATTATTAGACGGACACACTTCTCATTTGACGATGACGCTGAGCGATTTTTGTCGAGAGAACGGCATCGAACTTGTTGCGCTCTACCCAAATGCAACGCACATCTTGCAGCCGTTGGATGTCGCATTCTTTCACCCCCTTAAATCCGCGTGGGCGAACGTAGTACGTCAATGGAGACTGGAAAACAACGGCGAGCGCTTGAAACGAGAAATCTTTGCATCACTGTTGAAGAGAGCCATCGAGACGCTGGACGTGAAGACGATTCTGAAAAACGGATTTCAGAAGACTGGACTCCATCCTTTTTCAGCGAACGCAATCGACTACAAAAAGTATTTCAAGAACTCCGTCGATTCTCGTATGATTCTGCCAAGCACTGACGACGATGGAGTTCGAGACGAAGATTTTTTTCACTACGTAGAAAAGAATATCGACGAGGATCTGCTCGAAACGTTTAGAGCCGTCGAAGAGCGAGCCGAATGGTGCGGCGAAACAACGCAGACGGGTTTGTTCCACTTCTGGCGAAAGCTTAAGGGTAGTATCAACACGAACGCAGTCAGTCGCGTTATCTCTGGCGACAACGTTGACGACGCGACACGCGCAACAGGCGAAAATGGAGCTCTGGTATTTTTGTTTGTTAATTTTTTTTAACGACTTTGTGGGTTTCATCGAAAAGTTGAACTTTGACTTAAGTATATAGACTATTTAGTGCTACAATTATGATAAGAATTTACACATAATCTGTTTTCACTTTTGTATTTTACGTGTTCAAGTTAATTTAGCAAGGGCCGTTTTTTTATGGTTTTATTTAACATCAAGGGTCTCAATGTTGAACGCACAATTTTTGTTTGATAATAAATGTGTTATGTATTGTGGAAATAGATCCACAGTCAATGTACGGCGGAAGAGGTAGAGCACGATGAAGAAATGCGCGAGGTATGCAACGTCGCTGAAGAAAATGGGCCTGCTTGGGTTGAAGCGATCGACAACATCTTGATTTTCGAAGACGAAACCGAGATATTGAAGAATTCGATAACAATCGACGAGAATATCGAAGATTTAGTTTCAGCGAATGAGTGTCCGATCTACTCGCTCACACCCGGTGGGTCATTGGAACCGTTGCAAAATTGTAATCTAGGTGAACAGGAAGACGCGGAAGAAGGAGCTTCCCCGGTATCAACACCTTCAAAATCGCAATCTGATATCCCTCCCGGTGTGTCTTCGCCTTTTAAACAAGCTTTCTTTTGGCCTCCGAAGAAGACGCAGGTTTTGAAAAAAAGGGAACCGAAACAGAAAGTGCCAGCGGTACTTACATCCAACGAATGGATGGAATACGCCAAAGCGAAAGACGAGAAAAAACGTAAAGAAGAAGAGGATAAGAAAGCAAGAATAGAGGAACGTTCGAGGAAAGCGCAACTTAAGAAGGAGCAACAAGAGAGTGCAAAAGCTGCCCGAATTTTGAAAAAACAACAGATGGAAATGAAAAAAGCGGAGAAAAAAATACAGCAGGAGCAAGCAAAAGCTGCGAAGAAAATAAAGAAAGAAGTGCTGGACGTCTTGGAGGAAGCGCCAAAAAAGGAAGGAAGCGTAAAAAAAAGAATTTCTTGTTTTTCACGTTTGCTTATTACGGTTTTACACGATTTTATGTTTGTGGTTATTTTGTATTTTGATTAATATATATAATACCTTAAAAGTAATTAAATTTCGCTCATTATTTACACCTTAACTCCTAAATTCAGACGCAAAAAATAATTTCACCCGTGCCAATAAATAATTCAGGTGAGTGTCAGAAACCCCGTACACGCGGGGGTCAGGATGTACGGCGTCAGTGTCAGAAACCCCGTACACGCGGGGGTCAGGAACTATGGCGTCAGTGTCACAATCCCGGTACACGCGAGGGTCACAAGGTGCGACATGGGTGGTTCTGCAGGGTCAGGAACCCCGGCCGTAGACAAGCCATATTTAAACAATCTTTTAACAAATATTTTCAACATTTTGCCTTCCTACAATAATCGAATCTAGTTCAGAAGGCTTTAATGCCCGTATTGAAAACCGTACTTTTCAGTTTGATAATATATCTTATCGGGAAATAACATAAAAATGACACCACTGTTCTAAAGGTGTCATAAACTGGGCCGTTTACCTTACAGACCAGGCTAGAAATCCGTTTCGGAGGATTCTGAATCGATCTAGCCAGTCGTGTGGAGACCGATTTTTGAGCGGCCAAGACTTTGTCGTTGGAGCAGCCTAGCGGCTGGCTCCGCTCGGTTCGTTGCCGAGCGCGACGACGAGACGCGGACTCCGCTGCCGTAAAAAAAAAGTCACCACAGACCGGGCTAGAAATTCGTTTCAGATGATTCTGAATCGATCTAGCCAGTCGTGTGGAGACCGATTTTTCCGAAATCAACCCCATGTCTTTACCCCATGGGGATGAAAGAAAAAAAAAGTCACTACAGACAAGGTTAGAAATCCGTTTCAGAAGATTCTGATTCGATCTAGCCAGTCGTGTGGAGACCAATTTTTGAGCGGTCAAGAGTTTGTCGTTGGAGCAGCCTAGCGGCTGGCTCTGCTCGTTTCATTGCCGAGCGCATCGACGAGACGCGGTCAATCTCCGATACCGAAAAAAAAATCATTACAGATCTAACTAGTCGTGTGGAGAGCGATTGTTCCGAAATCAACACCATGTCTTTACAATTACGAAACCCCGATTCCGTGAACGGCGATTCGTCCGTTAAAAGGATTTTTCTTTCGAAATCCTCGCCCGCATTATGACGCCTCACCATTTCTCAACAAAACTACAGTCGACGATTGTTATCGCCGAAGTGCAATTCCTGAACGGGATTTAAGTGATAAGGCTTCAAATTATTCCCCCGGGTGATCCTATTCACCGTGGACTTCGACATGTCCAACTGTCAACCAACGATACGACAACTGAGCCTCGGGTTGCGATGAAACGTTTCCAGGACCTCCTGTTCCCGTTCATGTTCACGGTACCACCCCGGAGGTTGACCTTTCGCGCCTCGTCGTGGCATAACATTTCCCGCTTCGCAAATGCGGCGATACTCGTCGACGATTGTATTGCGCGTCGGGAAACGATTTCGATTTGGGTATCGCTCCCTACAAAACGCAGCTACGCACTCGCCGTTTTCGTTCTCGTATCCGTGGTGTTAAAGCATTTCTGCGTACTCGTGTGATGTTTTGGAAAAAGAAAGAAAATGTAAGACAAACGACATCGCTCGAGATTCATCAGCTCAGTCCTTCGGAGCGGTGTCGTTTGTTTTAGATTCTCTTTTGTTTCAAACAAATCTCGAGACTGCAGTCTGTATCGTGCAGCCATGGCGCTATACACCAAAACCAAAACGGCGAACGCGCAGCTGCGTTGTATCGGCAGCGATATCCGAACAGAGATCATTTCCCGAAGCGAAACACTATCATTGACGCGTATCGCCGTTGCTGTGAGACGGGAAGTGTGATGCCGCGACCGGGCGCGGAAGGCGGACCTCCGGTGAGGTACCGTGCACCGCGACGGGAAGAGGAGGTGCTAGATGCATTTGAACGCGACCCGAGGACCAGTTGCCGCGTCGTCGACCGAGAATTGGGGATGTCGAAGTCGACAGTGAATCGTATAACTCGGGGTAACCGTTTGAAGCCGTTTCACCTGAATCCGGTGCAGCAGTTACACGGCGGCGACAACGATCGGCGACTCCAGATTTGTCGGGAAATGCTGTGGCGCCATAACGAGGACGATGATTTTATCGAAAAAATCCTTTTCATTGATGAATTTCCGTTCACCGAATCGGGAATTCGGAATTGTCATAACGAACATCATTACGCTGAGGAGAATCCCCACGAGATTCGGATCCGCAGTCGGCAAACGCGGTTCAGTCTGAACGTGTGGGCAGGCATCAGTGGCGATGAATTGGTAAGTGAATATTTCATTAAGGATGTAGGATCGCGACGTATTCAATTCGCATAAATTCGAGAAAAGTACCAGAGAATTGCAAACATCTCTCGATGATCTAAAAATCTGAAAAAATTTATAAGCACTAAAGGTATTGAAAATATTAATTTTGCTTAATAATAATTCCCATATGTTATTAACAAAATGATGAAAAAAATTGTATAACGAATATTTCGTTGACTCAATTTTTTTTCGATGATAATGGTTTCTTTGTTTTTTTTTAATATGTATCAATTTTTTCAGATTATAAAGTAAGCTTTGAAATTTGTGTTCGCGTATATGGAAAAAGTACAAAGCCCCGGACTCTCCAATTTCTAGTGAAAACATAAATTCGTTGTATTTTGTTTCTCAGATCGGACCGCACTATCTTCCGGCAAGGTAAAACGGCCAAAATTATACCCGTTTCCTCCGCGAAGATTTGCCGGGTCTCCTCGTGGAAATGCCTCTCGAGACTCGCAGAGGGATTGGCTGCAGCACGACGGCGCGCCTGCGCATTCTACAGTTATAGCCCGCGATTTCCTCGACCCTGCACGGTGGATCGGTCGCGGAGGAGAGATCGCGTGGCCGCCACGGTCACCGGATCTGAACCCGCTTGATTTTTTTTGTGGGGGGTTTTTTAAGGACCGCGTGTACGCCGGGACTTGCCCGACGACGATGAGCGTTTGCGCGAGCGAATCGTCGCGGCTGCGATATGCGTGACGCCCGGTATGCTCGTGCGATGCCGAGCGAATTTCCTCGAACGCGTGCAGAAATGCATCGAGGTTGGGGGCGGTCAGTTCGAGCATTTGCTTTAATTAGCTCGACGACGATCGCACCCTCAACGTGGAGCGTTCGGTGAAGGTTGCGAGGCCGTCGCGGCTGCCATGTTCACTCTCGGCGGACGTCGCAGCTTTTGTGTGTCGGAGCACAAGACTGTCGTCGGCCAAAAATGAACATGGCAGCGGAGAGCACCGGTTGAGCACCTCTTAGGCTCTCGGTCTCGGTCTCTCGGTGGTTCGCGCACGCCCGGTAGGGATGCCGCATGTCGATTCGATATTTCAGATATCGATGCTTCCGTT
Organism: Pimpla rufipes; assembly: GCA_963932165.1. NCBI lineage: Eukaryota > Metazoa > Arthropoda > Insecta > Hymenoptera > Ichneumonidae > Pimpla > Pimpla rufipes. Next base: position 6,973,246 of record OZ010634.1, read on the forward strand.
GGAAAATATCAATATTTGGGATCGATACTTTCTAGCGGAACAATACAGTGGATCGATACTTTCGATACTTTCATGGCTGGATCGACCCGATAAATATCGATGTTTCTGATCATACATATACAATATGCATTTATAATAAGAAAAAAGTATTATTATCATTTAAGTTGTTTTTCAGACAGACTACGATTGCATGAACAAAAGTACAATATGTATGATCTAAGAGGCTGTCTTAGCATGTAATATTGTTTATATCTAAATGCTAAGAGGCGTTGTTAACGTGTGATATTGTTTATCAAGTGATACGTGTAAACAAATGTACAATACGTATGATCTAAGAGAGTCTTCATTAGCATTTAAGGTACAAGATCCTTCAAAAACATAATTTGTATTCCGCGCATTTATTATCGCGACAATAAACCGAGAAAGGACACGATACAATTGTCGATTTTCAATGATCGATACTTTCTTCGTCGATTTTTTGCGGTATCGATACACCGCAGTACAATACGATACGATACCGAGTATCGATACTTTCGTCCAAATCCGCCATCCCTAACGCCCGGATAAACCGACCGCACTCGCCGCCGCTTATTCGCCGAACGCCGCGGGAATTTTGCGACGTTTCGCCCGGACAGGAGAGCTTCGAGCACTGCAACGATCCCTCCGGCTGCGCCCCCGTTCGACGCTCGAAGAAGCCGAGAAGATCGAAAAACAAAATGTACCCTTGCTAAATTCGAGCACGCACCAAATTGTGCTCGCTAATTTTATGACGCGAATTGTCCGGTGCTTTGGCCTGGTGGATAGCGTGCTAGCCTCTAAACCAAAGCATCGGTAGGTCGAGGGTTCGAGTCCCGCTGCCGTCGTTTTCGCTGAGAAATAAATATTCGGGCGCGATGTAGCTCCAGGTATACATATGTATACCTGTAGTCCAACTGTTTACATTCTCAGCGAAACGCGATTAGCTCCGGCGGCGCGAAGCGAACCTGAGACCGACTGTATCGACAGAGGTTTTCTGCAGTTTCCCTCTGTCTTCTGGGCTCTGTCCAGAGGCAAATGCGATACAGTGGGGGAAGTCGGCTGCAGCCGCAAAAAGGGGGGGGGGGGACTGGCTCGGTCTTCAACAGCACTAACAATGATTGAGCACAGGAAAAAAGAAATGACAAGAAATGCGAGCGTTACCGAAAATCATGGGCAGTCGAACAACGACGAGCGGTGCGAACGAACGGTGCGTAAGAGCGAAAACAAAAACACGGAGCGAGTGCGAGGCGCGAGAACGGAGCGAGGTCGACGTGACCGAATACGAGCGAGAACGATACCGCGAGCGAAACCGGAGAGCGCAGTCCGGGACGAATACTTGTGAGCGAATATATGTTTCTTTAATCCGAATAAATCTGTCATTCAACGTTAAATGAGTATAACGATAATACGAGCCACCCCTGACTTCTCCCCCCCGCGAACAAGAGAACGCGCGAACCGCAGCGACGGCTGTGAATCTACGTAACGTACGCACGTAAAGGAAACACCTTTAACATTTCAGAAGTGGGATATTTCCCACTTTCGCGTCCACAGAGTGCAACGAAACCGCGAAAATAGTGCGTGAAAAATCTAAGAAATAACGAGTGCCGAAAATCGAGACGCCGGTGAGACAATATGGCGCCGTAACGGCGAAAAATCGTCGAGACACGAGGCTTCAACGGCTAATGGCGCGCGAACCGCGTGCCGGACAGAGACAAAGCGAGCGTGAGTGCCGACGATTTTCGGTTTTTGTGAACTTTTTTTGTTTGCCGTTTCTTTTCCGCTCATGAACTAATCGAGCTGGTGCGGAACATTTAAAACTACGAAATAAAGTGTTAAACTGTGGTTTTTTCCCCTTTTTTCCGGTTTTTCGTTTTTTTATCCCGGTGGACTAGAAGAAAAGACAAAGGCTAAGACCAAAAATTGCGAGAATTGCGAGTGCGCGCCGCAAAAACCAGCCAAATTTTTTTTTCGTTAACGGCTTTCCCGCGAAACCTCGAGATGGCCGATCAGAGACCGCAACCGAGCGAGGCGACATTCGATCGATTTATGGCGGGTGTGCAACTCGAAGGATCCGAACCCGATGAATCCGGGACGACCTACGATCCGAGTGCAGATTTAGCCGCCGGAAATTTCGCGAGTAACTTCGCGCAGGACTTTGCTCGAAACGCGCGTGAGGCGCGATATAGTCTCGGAGCCATCCCGCGACACCCGATGCGCCAGTCGACGCCCCCTCTCCCCGCGCGCACGACGACGCCGCCAGGGCACGCGAACGCCAACGGTCACGCCGCGGTCAACGGACAACGACGCGACGCGACGCGACAAATGTTTTCGCGAATAATCGACCACCGCCAACGGGAGTGCCGACGAATAATACAGTTCCCTCCGCGTTACGTGATAAACAACCCGGACCGGTGAGTGCTCAAACATTTCCGAGTGGACTTCGAGATTCTGAGCGAAATCGAGGATCGCGAATCGGCGATATGCCGCTGGTGGACGTGAGCGTCCCGCCCCCACCGTATACGGCACCGTTCGCGACAACCACGGGCCCCGACCGTGTCCTTCAAGCGATTTTAGAGGACAATCGACGCCGAGACGCGGCGCTTATGGAGTTGATTTCGCGATTAGCCGCGCAACCGAGTGCGGGACCGAATGCCGGACAGAATCCGGGAAACACGACCATGACGTACAGCATTTTACCGGATCTCTCGCACGCGATCGGGAAATTTGATGGAGAATCGGGCGCTGGTAACGCACGCGAGTGGATCGAAGGAATCATCAGCACGGCGAGCTTGCATCGATGGCCGAACGAATTCGCGTTAGAGACTGCGCGCACGCATCTCGACGGAGGAGCTCGCGAGTGGTATTTCTGCAACCGCCGCGAAATAACGAATTGGGTCACGTTCCGCGAACTCTTTTTCGCGACGTTCATCATTCCCGAGAGTTTTAACGTCAAGTGGACCCGCATGGTCAATCGCACGCAGGGCAAGCAGGACAGTTTGGCGCTGTATTTCCACGCGAAAGCCCGACTATGCCGCGCCGTCAACCTCGATTTCCCAGCAACGAAGGAGCAGATACTCGTTGGTCTCTGGTCCAAAGAAATGTGCAACATCGTGGCCGCACGGGAACAAGGGAATCTCGGCGAATTATTATGCGATATGCAGAACTGCGATCGCCTGGAGCAACTGAGACTGGCGCGAATCCGCAGCCAACGTCCCGCGAGCGAGGGAGCTCGTTCAACCACGTCAACGACGAACGCGACGCCGTCTTCCCACCCGCCGTTTACATCGAGAGCGCCGAACGCGGCGAACGATCCGAGGACTCCTCCTCGCAACGACCACGGAGAGCCGAAGTGCTACAACTGCAACCGATACGGGCATCTTTCGCGAGACTGCCCAGAACCGCGTCGAGAACTACGCTGTCTGTCGTGCGGGAAAACAGGACACACCCGACGACATTGCCAGGAGACCGCGACTGCGACCGCTACTGCCGCGGCGACACCGCTTGCCCCAGCCGCAACGACGCCAAGTGTGAAAATCGTGGCGAGTAACAACGTGCATGCGGCACAAATTTACGTGAAGCCGATCAAGGTCAACGGCCATACGTTGACAGGATTCGTGGATACCGGGAGCTCGGAATGCACTATCAAGGCATCCCGCGTGTTCGACACCGAGCTCATCTTCGAGCGACAACCGACGACTCTGCATTGCTTCGGACCGCAGCAGAATCAGGTGATTTCTCCGGGAATTGTTCGAGCGACCGTTACGATCGACGGAGTTACCGTCGAGGAAGTTCCTCTGCGCATCGTGCCCGATGATTGTCAGGCACATGACACGTTAGTCGGACGAACGTACACCGACGCACCAGGCGTGGGTCACACCAAGGTCGGAGGAGAACTCCGCTTTTTCACCGACGCATCGTCAACCACCGCGGAAGTGCAGCGACCGATCGTCACCGAGAACGTCGAAATTTCACCGCGGACGATTCAGTTCGTCGAAGTGGCCGCCGGAAGCGAGTCATTTCATCTCCCGATGGTCAACTACGGGACGACACCGCAGCGCATCACCAAGGCTACGAAGATCGAGAGATGCACGCGCATCAACACCCTCATCGTCCAAGGAACCAGCCAGCGAGCACCGGTCGAGTGCGAGGATCTCGATATTGGTACGATATAGACTGTAAACGAATTTCGCGACACGATCGCGGTGAGCATCAGCGAGTTGGGTCGAACCGATTCGACTGAAATGAAAATTATGGAACTACCGGGTAGCAAACCAGTCCAGTGCAAACCGTATCGGGCGAGTCAAAGAGATCGTGAGGAGATGCGAGAACTCGTGCGGGATATGAAGGAATCGGGAATTTGCAGCGAGACCGATTCAGCGTATGCCAGTCCCGCGTTTATCGTACGAAAGAAAGGCGGATCGCCGCGCTTAGTAATTGATTACCGCCGATTGAACGCCCAAACGGAGCGAATTCACTTTCCTTTACCGGACCTAGACGCACACCTCGAACAAATCGGGCAGTTCACGACGTTCATTACGCTCGATTTGATGCAGGGATATCTCCAGATTCCCTTGGCCGAAGATTCGCGACACAAAACGGCATTTATCACCCCAGACGAGACCGGGCAATTTAATACGGCGATGTTCGGCTTAATGAACGCCCCGTTTTATTTTATGAAGGCGATGCACCGCGCGCTGGAACCCCTACGCGATCAAGTCGTACTGTATTTTCTCGACGTCGTACTCATACCGGGAAATTCGTGGACCGAGCTTAGAACGAAATTACGCGAAACTCTTACCGCGTTACGCCACGCCGGGTTCACCCTGAACCTCAGAAAATGTCAGTTTTTGAAACCTACGGTAACTTATCTCGGATTCGAAATTTCGGGAAACGCGATTAAACCGGGCGAACAGAAACTCCGCGCGATTAGCGAATTTCCGCCACCGACAGACGTGCACGAAGTGAGAAGATTCTTAGGCTTGACCGGATTTTTCCGCCGATTTGTCCCGAAATACGCAGAGCGCGCCGAACCCTTGTGTCGGTTACTGAGAAAAGGAGTCACGTTTAAATGGGACGAGTCAACGTCGCGAGCGTTTACGGATCTCCGCGACGCCCTGACCAGCCGTCCGGTGTTGAAACCGTTTCATCCGTCACACCCTACCGAGCTTCATACAGATGCGAGCGCGATCGGTTTAGGCGCGATGCTCTTACAGCAATCCGACGACAAAAAGTGGCGTTTAGTTTACGCGATCAGCCGCCGAACAAATAAAGGGGAAGCGAACTATCACTCATCGAAACTCGAATTGATCGCGATAGTTTGGGCCATGAAACGACTCCGCGCGTTATTAGTGAACATTATGTTTACGATCGTGAGCGACTGTCAGGCGTTAATGTACCTGAATACGAGTAAAACGAAGCAACCGCAAATCGCGCGTTGGGCCGTACAATTGAGCGAATTCGACGCCACGATTCGAGATCGATGCCGGTACCGATATGGCCCACGTAGACGCACTAAGTCGAGCTCCAGCCGGGAGTGTAAATACGATCTCCGTAGCGAACGATCCCGTCGCGAACCGAGCGATTAGCGTAGACGAGACAGAAGATGCGAGCGAAACGCGTAAAAACGAAGAGCGTGCGAGCGATGCTACACGAGCGAAGGAACCGCGACGAGGGTACAGCCTCATTCGCGAGGAAGATGAGATTGCGATGTACCAAGCGAGTGACGAGTCGATAAAACGTAAGTGCGCGATCCTACGTAAACCCGCGAAAACCCGAAACCGACTCGAAACGGAAGAAGTGCGCGAGTTCGAATGTGTGAACGGACTTTTGTACAAAAAAGACAATGAGAGGCTATTGTACGTGATCCCGAACAACTTTTCGCAAAAGTATGGTGATCCGATTCCACGATATGCGTAGCCATCCAGGATTGGAGCGTACCCTGAGGCAGATGCGCGAGAGTTATCATTTTCCGGGAATGCGACGATACATACGGCAGCACGTGCGCGGGTGCGTACAATGCATCATGACGAAGAGTAAACCAGGAAGACAGAAAGGAGAGCCCCACCCGATCCCGCCAGGACCTCGACCTTTTGCAACGATCCACATCGACCATTCCGGTCCCTACGTTACGAGTGGACGTCAGAAACGCCACGTCCTTGCGTTGATCGACAATCTGACGCGATTTGTCGTACTTTTCGCGACACGAGACACGAAGACCGCGGGCGTAATCCGAGCGTTAGAGGAGTTTGTGCTGCAGTACGGAGCGCCGATCCGAATTATTAGCGACCGGGGAACGTGCTTCACGTCATCCAAGTTCCGCGATTTTTGCGAGCTGCACGGCATACGGCATACGCTAACGTCACCCCGTCACCCCCAGGCCAACGGCATGATCGAGTGCGTGAACGCGACGTTACTTCCCGCGATGATCGCGAATTTGAAGAGAGAAGATGGACGAGATTGGGATCTACATCTCAAGAAGATCCAACGGGATTTGAACGCTTGTTACAATCAAACGACCGGCAAGAGCCCCTTCGAGCTGGTGTACGGATACACGCCCCGATCCGATGAAGGAACGATACGACAGCTGACCGACGAGAGCAAATACACGGAGCCCGCTCTACTCCAGGAAGAAGCACGAGCACGCATTGTTACCGAGCAGCAAGCGTATAAGGCACGCTACGACGCGAATCGAGATACGCAGACGAAATTCAGTGTTTGAGACATCGTGTATATCTGTGCGCAAACGATCGCCACGGGCGAGAGTACGAAATTCCAGCCGAAACATCGAGGACAGCTGGTAATTACACAAAAGTTACGGAGCGACACGTACCGCGTCGCGCAACTGCGAGAAGATACGCCAGGACGACGATACGCGACCGCTGCGCATGCGAGCCAACAGAAAATTTGGAAACCTACCGCTACCGACAACGAGGAGAGAGACGAAGCCGATTCCAGCGAAACGGAGAGCGATTTAGAGAACGAGCGCGACGAGACGGCGGAGAGCGCGTCACACGATGGAAACGCGACGGAGGACGTCGAAACGACCGAAATCCCGCAGGAGAAGCCCGACACGACGCCGAGCAACGATGAGACGCGCGTGCAGGACGCGCGACCGCAACGTGTACGACGCCCGCCGACGTATTACGGGATCGAGCCAAGTGCGAGCAAGCACTAAGAGAATCGCGAAAAAGAGTGTAGTGCGTCCGCGAAGTGCGAAGAAAAGAAGAGAGAGAAAAACCGACACGAAAGAGTGCGATAGAAAACGGTGCGCGAAGTTTTTTTTTCTCGAGTGCGTTCGAAAAGTGCGGGAACGATAAAATGTTATGAGCGATTTAGAAATAAGAGATGTACGAAAAGGGATAGTGTTTTTTTATTTACGAATGAGATGAACGATTGAGCGATTTATTTACGAACGATGTAAGAAAGTAAGAGCGGTTTATGTATGAGCGATATGGAAGAATAAAAGCGATTTATGCGTCGACGAGAAAAGAAAAGGAGAAAATGTATCGTAAGGAGGCTCGAGGACGAGCCTGATTGTAGGATGGCCGAGTGTTAAATATACGTAAGTACGGCGAGGGTCTTTGTCCCGCTCACGGGGGGGGGGGGGGGGGGGGGGGAATCACGTGATTCTCCCTGGAGACAAGGAATGCGAGCGTTACCGAAAATCATGGGCAGTCGAACGACGACGAGCGGTGCGAACGAACGGTGCGTAAGAGCGAAAACAAAAACACGGAGCGAGTGCGAGGCGCGAGAACGGAGCGAGGTCGACGTGACCGAATACGAGCGAGAACGATACCGCGAGCGAAACCGGAGAGCGCAGTCCGGGACGAATACTTGTGAGCGAATATATTTTTCTTTAATCCGAATAAATCTGTCATTCAACGTTAAATGAGTATAACGATAATACGAGCCACCCCCGACTTCTCCCTCCCGCGAACAAGAGAACGCGTGAACCGCAGCGACGGTTCTGAATCTACGTAACGTACGCACGTAAAGGAAACACCTTTAACATATATAAATACTTATTATTCGACACTTGCCCCGGCATATTTTCATAAGCGTGTACGCACAAAACGCTCGGCGTTTCTCAAGAAGGATGTCCAAACGACGACGAAGCACGCGACGTTTCTCTCCGGGTACCTGCGAGCAAGGCGATAGGATGGTAAGAGTAAGGGGAGAATAAGGGGAGAATAGGATGAGAACAAGATGATTGGAAGGTGAGTGTCTAGCTAGATCGATTCAGAATCCTCTGAAACGGATTCTAGCGTGTTCTGTAATGACCATTTTTTTTCGTTAGCAGAGATCGACCGCGTCCCGTCGTCACGCTCGGCAACGAACCGAGCGGAGCCAGCCGCTAAGCTGCTCCAACGACAAACTCTTGACCGCTCAAAAATCCGTCTCCACACGACTGGCTAGATCGATTCAAAATCCTCCGAAACGGATTTCTAGGCTGGTGAGCGAGGGTCGATTCTACACATTATTATTCTACACTGCAGTGATTCTACACATAAAATTCTACACAATTTTTCCTACACACGATAATGTTGTGCACGAGTTATTCTACACAAAATGAAATTCAATTCTCAATACCTTACACATAATATTATTCACGAAAAATTATAGTACACATTTAAATATGCTGTGTACATTATTCTACACATCTCAGGTCATTAGTTCGTGATCCTACACATATTAATCTTTAGAGTTAAGTTCGACACAAAATATTCTGCACATATTATTTTTCCACACACGATATTCTACACAAAACATATAACGTAAAATATTTTACTACACACAACATTCTACACAAAATAAAATCACCAAGTACATTTTCCTACACACAACATTCTACACAAAATAAAATAACCAAATACATTTTTCTACACACAACATTCTACACAAAAAATGACCAAATACATTTTTCTACACACAACATTCTACACAAAATAAAATGAATGACCAAATACATTTTTCTGCACACCATTTTTTTAGTGGGATTCGAGAGCCTATAAAAAGCCTGTTATTCCTCGATATTTAAATATTTGTTTGGACCCACTGGGGGTGCTCATTTTATAGACCTCTCTGGTATCCTCTCCTCGACGGCTTCACGTGCTTCAGCGTACCGGCTTTTATCCGTCAATAACGGCGATGACGCGCCTTACGAGCTCCTGAGAGCGAAGCACGAGGATGAAAAGAAACGAGAATGGAGTTTTTCCCTTTCCCCTCGACCTACTCGCGCGCCTCAAACATTCCCTTCTCTCGTCGACCTTTGCCATCCTTCCTCGTTTCTTATACGCACAAGAGACCTAAGGTACCTGTGACCCTTAACACGAGTTACACGATCAACCGCAAACTTAACCTTCCACTTTCATTTACGAGAAGAATTAAGTCGCGCAAAGGAAGTCACCACTCGTAGGATCACATTTGACTTTACTCAGAATACCTAATAAGACGAATACTATTTTATTTTTTATTTCTACTTCATTGCAAGCGATCATTTTAGCCAAGAATGCGTGATGTTTTATGAAATTTCTTCTAACTCCAAAAACATTCGTTTTGTCCCGAAGTTTTTTTTCACCATTGACCCAGCGTGCCAGCCACGAAGCAATCAGGCCCGCAGTGAATGGACGTAACCTTCGCCTTAACCCCATTTTTTCTGGAACGAAAAAAGCATCTTAAAACCCATAGTTTACCAAATTGACGGCGTAATTGAGTTTTGTCAAAACCGTAGAAGGTTAGGAGCCTAAATATCCTTGTTAGTGCCTTACACGTCGAGAAACGGCGCGTCCTGACGTATAATCACATATTCCACGGTAACGAGGACACCCGTGACCAGGAGGTACAAAGTTGTTCGGGCTTCGCCCAAGGAGTCGCTCTACCTATTGAATTGTTTCAAAAACAATTTCAGAGGTTGAACGGCAGTTCGCCTCAAAGATGATATTACGTCAGTCAGTCAGTCGTCGTCAGTGTTTAGTACTTTTCAGTTACATATTGGATATAATCGGAAAATCTGTTTTAGAATATATTCTACCACTAGGGGGCTTCGCCCCCGGCGCGCTTCGCGCGCCAACCCCAGGGGGGGGGGGGGGGGGCTTCGCCCCCCCCGCGCGCTTCGCGCGCTCCCCCCCCCCTCAGAGTCTTAAACCTACCTAACCTAACCCTACCTTTAACCCTATCTTTAACCCTATCCTAGATTAACTTAACCCTACCTAACTTAACCCTATCTAACAGAACCCTACCTAACTTAACCCTATCTAACAGAACCATACTTACCTAACTACTACCTACTTAACTAAACACTACCAAACGTAACCCTACTTAATTTAATTCTACTTAACTCGGGACCCCCATCCCTCAGAACCCCTATCCCTCGGGACGTCCCTCCCATCCCTCAGAATCCATTATCCCTCGGGACCCCCCATCTCTCAAAACCCCTATCCCTCGGGACTCCCATACTTGAAATCCATATCCTTCGGGACCCCCATACTCGGAACCCCTATCCCTCGGGAACCCCGTTACTCGGAATCCTTATCCGTCGGGATCTCCCATCTCTCGGGAACCTCCATACTCGGGAACTCCCATACTCCGAACCCCTATGCCTCGATAACTCTCGTACTCGGAACTCCTTTCTCTCGGGAACCCCTGCAATCGGAAACCCTATCCCTCGGGAACCCCTGCAATCGGAAACCCTATCCCTCGGGAACCCCCATGGAGCTTAGAAAAATCACCTAACTTAACCCTACCTAACTTAACCCTACCTAACTTAACCCTACCTAACTTAACCCTACCTAACTTAACCCTAGCTATCTTAACCCTACCTAACTTAACCCTACCTAACTTAACCCTACCTAACTTAACCCTACCTATCTTAATTCCACCTCATTTAATCCTACCTAATTTAACTCTAATTAACTTAACCCTATCTAACTTAACCCTACCTAACTTAACCCTACCTAACTTAACCCTACCGAACTTAACCCGATCTGACTTAATTCTATCTAACTTAATCCTACCTAACTTAATTCTATCTAACTTAATCTTACCTAACTTAATTCTATCTAACTTAACCCTACCTAACATAACCCTACATAATTTAATCCTACTTATGACGGGACCCACATCCCTCAGAACCCCTATCCCTCGGGACGTCCCTCCCATCGCTCAGAATCCATATCCATCGGGACCCCCCTTCCGTTCCTCAGATCCCCTATCCCTCGTTCGCGCGCTCACATGTCCGTTTTTCATTTTCCAAAACCATAAATCCCCCAAGGCCTGATTTTTCTAAGTCCTTTTCCAAAAACATAGGCCCCCAAGCGCGGATCTTTCGATGGCCTTTTTCAAAAACATAGACTCCGAAATACCAGATTTTTCTTAGCGCTTTTCCAAAAACATAGGCCCGCCAAGTCATGGCAGGCCTATGTCCGTATATAAAAAATATCGAGATCTTTTTATAATATAGAGATAATATATCTGGGTATTTTATAATACCCAGAATAGGGGGCCTTAAGGGACTTAGAAAAATTCAGGCTCCAGGGCCCCTTGGAGGACTTAGAAAAATTCAGGCCCAAGGGCCCCTTGAAGGACTAAGAAAAAATCATCCGAAGTCTCTTCCCAGGTCACCTTCACCGTGCGGTTTGGTAAAGCTGACCCCCCCCCTCGATTATCCTACACGGCGGCAGCGGCGGCGGCGGCGGCGGCGAGATATTTTTATTATATAGATATATATATATATATATATATATATATATATATATATATATATATATATATATATATATACTAGGGGGCTGCGCCCCCTGCGCGCTTCGCGCGCTCCCCCCCCCCTCTCGACGCCTTAAACCTACCTAACCTAACCCTGATTAACTTAACCCTACCTAACCATGGTTGCCATGGTAACCGTTACCTTTAAAAAAAATCCGGGCTGGGGGGGATCATAGGGGGGACTTTGAAAAAATCCAGGCTGGGGGGGGTGTCCTACACAGCGGCGGCGGCGGCGGCAGCGAGATCTTTTTATAATATAGAGGGATTAATAAACGTTACGAACTATTTCGAGTATTTGAAAAGTGAGATATTGGCGCACAGCTGCCACTGGCGCACAGCTGCCAGATTAATAATATTGGCGCACAGCTGCCAGATAAATAATATTGGCGCACAGCTGCCAGATAAATAATATTGGCGCACAGCTGCCAGATAAATAATATTGGTGCACAGCTGTCAGATAAATAATATTGGCGCACAGCTGCCAGATAAATAATATTGGCGCACCAGGTAATAGAAGTACCAAAACATACACACACATACATACATACACACACAGCTGCTACTGGCGCACAGCTGCCAGATTAAGAATATTGGCGCACAGCTGCCAGATAAATAATATTGGCGCACAGCCGCCAGATAAATAATATTGGCGCACAGCTGCCAGATAAATAATATTGGCGCACCAGGTAATAGAAGTACCAAAACATACACACACATTTTTATTTATTGGAAAACTTCTTTCCATACAACATTCTTTATTTCATCCCGATCATCTGAATCATTCTCAATATATAATTGATTTGCATTTTTACACCTTGACAATGCCACGTATAATTGTCCATGAGAAAATAAAGGTCGTCGAAAATATAAACCAACTTTGTTTAAACTTTGTCCTTGAGACTTGTTAATAGTGATTGCGAATGCCAGAACAATAGGAAATTGTCTTCGATATAGAATAAATGGAAGAGAAGAAAATTCTCCAGTATCTAATATTATTCTTGGGATAAAAGCACAATTACCTGCTTGTGTACCTGTAATTATTTCTACTTTTATATTAAATTTATATAATGCAATAATTTTCATTCTGGTTCCATTACATAATCCTTCTTTTATACTTAAATTTCTAATAAGCATTACAGTTGCCCCGACTTTTAAAGTCAATTTATGGACTGGTAGCCCTGGAAATCTCAACGAATTTAAGTATTCTATTGGATAATTTAAATCAACGTCAATATCAGCCTGATCAACTCCTTTGTGTTTGGCATAGTCAATACTATAATATATTCTTCCTTTGTTTTTTATTTTTTTTTTAATATTTTATCATTTAATCGATAAACATCATCATTATGGCAGGCTAAAATAATACGATTTGATAAATCATCTTTTTCATTAATTATCGAACCATATATGGCTGTACAAATGACTTTAGTTTTCCAATTTTCTGGTATTTCTAATGAATCTATATTGCCTTTTCCAATTTTTAGTAAAAATGCTGAAAATTGATTATCGCTTGAACGCATATTCTTTTTTAATTTTAGTTTTGTAAATAAATGCCATATGCTTGAAAATTTTATTGTATCATTGATAATATTAAACTTTGTTCCGTTTTTAACGACCAGAAGAATTTGTCGAAAATCGCCACCCAATATAATCAATTTTCCTGCAAATGGGATCTCGGTTTTGCAACAATCACGAAGAGTTTTGTCAACAATTTCTAATGCCTTTTTTGGTATCATAGACGCTTCATCCCAAATTATAACATCACATTCTCTTAATCTCTTCTTTTCTTGTTCATATTTTAAAAATGAAGTCTCTATATTGCTTAAATCCAAAGGCAATTTAAATGTTTTGTGACTTGTCATTCCTCCCGGTAGTAAAATTGACGCAATGCCTGTCCATGCCATAGCCAGTACTTTTTTTCCATTTGCAGAGAAATAATGAATTAATGCTTTATAAAGAAAAGTTTTTCCTGTACCTCCAGGCCCATCAATATAAATCATCTTATGACTGCCTTTAGTTATACGATTAAATATACGTATTTGATCAGCATTTAATTGCGCGATTAATTTTTGAGACTCTTTTTCTTGTGACAACATTAGTTCTTTTTCTTTTTCGATATCTATATCTAAAAAATCAATATCTGGTTCCGGAAGTCCAAAGTCCGAGCATCGCATGTTTTCTGATTTTTAAATTTTATTTATTTCTTGTAGGGATTTATTTTCGTTGTTTTCTCGAAAACCTTCACAAAAGTATTCTTTAAATTTATTCCAAATTTCTCGCGATAATATAAAGTTATCAGAAATAAGAAACCATGCAAAAAATTTACGCAACTCTGTAGGCATCATGATAGCACACGCTTCTTCAAAAATGTTAAACATTTCCTTATCGCTTTCAACTAAACCCATAGCAATTGCTGTTTCTTTAAATGTATTGTAAGTTACATTTTCATAAGTTTTTAAATCTTTAAAACACGTTGCACCTTTAATACGGTGTAATATTAATTTCAAATGGAAACGTTCTACATCTTTTAGACTAACACTGACAACTCGACCGATTGCTTTTGAAAATATACGACGCTTTTCCCATATTTTTTTCTGTAAATTGAACACGTAATGTTCTGGAATGTTTACATAAATGTATTTACGTGCGTTTTTATCAAATCTATTAAGCTCAAACCATGCAGTTAAAGTTGTTTCATTTTTCATCAAAGCTTCTCCCTCTTTGTTTTCTTCAAATATGATATTTTGTTGGTTTTCTAAATGAACTCCTAAACGAATAACGGGATGTGATCTATCCGGCAGCTCTTCTTTCCCGCACATTTCTATCCACCACAGCGTAGATCCAACACATTCGTTTCTCCACAAAGTCAGTACTACACACGGGTATTCCTTCATATTTCTAATATTCACCCGCTTTTTCCACGACATTTCTTTCCTACACAATTCAGTTGTACACATTTCTTTCCACACAAACAGTTTGGGCACACTGCATTTACCGCGCGTTCCGATACGCCGCAATCTCGAACCCACACATTCGTTCCTCTACAAACCGGATACAACATACTTGTTTTCCTTCACTTTTCTGATATTCACACGCCTTTTCCACGACATTTCGTTTCTACACATTTCGTTTACACACATTGCTTCCTATACAGACGCAATCCCTCGCGTCGAATTTACTACACAAACGAATTCTGCACAAGGATTTAACAAAACGTTTTATTACTACAAAAATCTATCCCACGCGTTCTTTACTACACAATCCTACACCTCACACGGGCTTTACAACGCCTTTTAGACCCTCACAACCTTTCCAACACAAACTTTTCCAACGCATTTCGATTGTACACATTACTGTGTCGATAAGAGAAGCACACGAGAGTTACCCCGTGTCGATAAGAGAGGCACACGAGAGTTACCTCGTGTCGATAAGGTAGAACTCAGAGCCGGGTCATCAGGCAGTGGTTCTCACGCGAGACGGTATCACGGCTGTGGCGTTGCCGCCATTTGCAGCAGCACTCGGCGAGCGTCATTATTGGGTAGCGCGTTTCTTGAATCTTCATGCCTTTTGATTCGAGCTTCGAATAAATCGTCGGTCATCGTCATCGTTGATCTTTTACTACTACTGCCGAAGTGTACCGAAAAGCTTTTCACGAAAAACATCGTACTCTCGATGCACAGGGCCCGGTTTGACACGCGTTTTTAAATTGTCTTTTATCTCTCTTCCTTCAATTCGCAGTTGACAAATTGCACGAACGGACTGTTGTAAGTCGAAAAATGAAATTACGCTCGCAGAGGACAGGGTAAGTATCGAAAGAAAACATAACACAGTATAATCTGTTTATATTAATATATTAATTTCTTATCTATATAATAATACATATAGTTTTTATAGTATCTTTATTATTATTATTAGGTAGATTATTATTATACATCTTATAATCTCTCTCTCTCTCTCTCTCTCTCTCTCTCTCTCTCTCTCTCTCTCTCTGTCTCTGTCTCTGTCTCTGTCTCTGTCTCTGTCTCTGTCTCTGTCTCTGTCTCTGTCTCTGTCTCTGTCTCTGTCTCTGTCTCTGTCTCTGTCTCTGTCTCTGTCTCTGTCTCTGTCTCTGTCTCTGTCTCTGTCTCTGTCTCTGTCTCTGTCTCTGTCTCTGTCTCTGTCTCTGTCTCTGTCTCTGTCTCTGTCTCTGTCTCTGTCTCTGTCTCTGTCTCTGTCTCTGTCTCTGTCTCTGTCTCTGTCTCTGTCTCTGTCTCTGTCTCTGTCTCTGTCTCTGTCTCTGTCTCTGTCTCTGTCTCTGTCTCTGTCTCTGTCTCTGTCTCTGTCTCTGTCTCTGTCTCTGTCTCTGTCTCTGTCTCTGTCTCTGTCTCTGTCTCTGTCTCTGTCTCTGTCTCTGTCTCTGTCTCTGTCTCTGTCTCTGTCTCTGTCTCTGTCTCTGTCTCTGTCTCTGTCTCTGTCTCTGTCTCTGTCTCTGTCTCTGTCTCTGTCTCTGTCTCTGTCTCTGTCTCTGTCTCTGTCTCTGTCTCTGTCTCTGTCTCTGTCTCTGTCTCTGTCTCTGTCTCTGTCTCTGTCTCTGTCTCTGTCTCTGTCTCTGTCTCTGTCTCTGTCTCTGTCTCTGTCTCTGTCTCTGTCTCTGTCTCTGTCTCTGTCTCTGTCTCTGTCTCTGTCTCTGTCTCTGTCTCTGTCTCTGTCTCTGTCTCTGTCTCTGTCTCTGTCTCTGTCTCTGTCTCTGTCTCTGTCTCTGTCTCTGTCTCTGTCTCTGTCTCTGTCTCTGTCTCTGTCTCTGTCTCTGTCTCTGTCTCTGTCTCTGTCTCTGTCTCTGTCTCTGTCTCTGTCTCTGTCTCTGTCTCTGTCTCTGTCTCTGTCTCTGTCTCTGTCTCTGTCTCTGTCTCTGTCTCTGTCTCTGTCTCTGTCTCTGTCTCTGTCTCTGTCTCTGTCTCTGTCTCTGTCTCTGTCTCTGTCTCTGTCTCTGTCTCTGTCTCTGTCTCTGTCTCTGTCTCTGTCTCTGTCTCTGTCTCTGTCTCTGTCTCTGTCTCTGTCTCTGTCTCTGTCTCTGTCTCTGTCTCTGTCTCTGTCTCTGTCTCTGTCTCTGTCTCTGTCTCTGTCTCTGTCTCTGTCTCTGTCTCTGTCTCTGTCTCTGTCTCTGTCTCTGTCTCTGTCTCTGTCTCTGTCTCTGTCTCTGTCTCTGTCTCTGTCTCTGTCTCTGTCTCTGTCTCTGTCTCTGTCTCTGTCTCTGTCTCTGTCTCTGTCTCTGTCTCTGTCTCTCTCTCTCTCTCTCTCTCTCTCTCTCTCTCTCTCTCTCTCTCTCTCTCTCTCTCTCTCTCTCTCTCTCTCTCTCTCTCTCTCTCTCTCTTCTCTCAATTTTACATTTAGCACTGGCTCTGGCTGTTACCTCCGCGAAAAATGTTTTGACACGTCGGGTTATGTGTCGACGGCACACCGGGCATGTACGAGTTCGTCTTTTGTGCAGCTCGTTGCATTGCGTGCATACGACCAAATGCGCGCATGGCAGGAACATGACGGTCGGTCGGCGGATAAAACAAACAACGCACGCTCGGAGCTGAAGATCGGGCGCTTCCTCGTCCCCAGAATCTTCGAGATTAACGCGACCCGCCTGCACGTTTGCCCCTACGGGCTCCTCCTGTTCGTTGATGCGCTCCTCGGGCACTGCAGGCGCAACGGGCACGACAGCAGGAACGGGCAACACCGCGGCTGCAGGTACAATCGCTGGTTCGAAGATATCAATAATGGGCTCCAAGACTGGAATAGAACGAAATATAATATAAATTATAAATGACGCGATGATAATTGTTACAAATACATTTGAGATAAATAAACAAAAAATTCGGGTCCAAAAATTAACGAGCAAATTTGTAACAACCTAGTTGAAAATTGTCATCCTCGTCGTCGCTTGATACGATTAACTCGTCGCGAGCGTCAGCAACATCGTCATTGTCGTCGTTTATAACTGTAATGACAAAAATAAAAATGGTAAGTTGCACGTAAATAAATGGTTATTTATTTCCGGTATCGCATTCCATTATACCGAGTACTCGCACGTACTCGCGATATTTACCAGGTGCTACGTTTCTATCCGCGTCGATTCGAGCGGCCGCGACTATCGGTTCGATTCCCGGTTGTTCCACTCGGTCGAGTTCCGGTTCCTGTGCTGGATTCGGATCCACGTTTGGAACCACAGGGTTGTTGGGCAGATGAAAGTCCGCGCGTACCGGCAGCTCCACGATGTCAGGATCATCGCCCTGGGCTGAAAGAATTGTGGACATTAAAAAAAATATATTTTTATACAAATTTTCATGTTCCCGATTTCCAACATACGACGCATTGCTCTCACATTGCGTGTATTTTTTAATACTCACCTTCAAGCATAAAATCTACGTTTTGTATCGTGCGTCTGTGTCGCGGTATTACCGCCATGCATAAAAATTCTTCGACGTTGATTCTGAAATTATTTTTATATTAGAGAAAAATTGAAAAAAGGAGTAAAAATTGCACTTTCAATAAAGGGAGAATACTGTTGTACCGACCGCCCTGCGTCCAGTTCCTCTTGCTGGTAGGCCAGCCGTGCATCGTCGTGGCGTTGCCGGGTTCTGCGTCCCCTCCTTATTCGCTCGCCCTGCTGTAGTCGTTGGAAGTCGATGTTCTGACCGACAATCAGGGTATGGAGCTTGCCTACATCATAAAAAGATGTATTTTTTTGTGTATCGAATGACTCGGCATGACTATAATCAAACTAAGAAAAACATTCGCAGTTTGCAGAGATACTTACGGAGAAAAATCCAGATGTTGGGGTGGCTGCCACCAAGCCTGCCGCAAATATATTTATTAAACGTTTCGCAAACATTATTTGTGCGGGTCGGTGCTCTTCCCACGGATATAACATCGCCAAGAGGAATCCACTGACGGCGGAAATAGTGGAGCATCCGTAAAATCCCGGGATACTGCGCTGCCATGCGGTCTCCAGCAGCCTCGACGATCGCAAAAGCTTCCGGTTGACGCTCAACGGGTAGAAGTGGGATGCCCATTAGCTGCCACAAAATGTTCTTGGGAGCTTCGCGGCGTAGAAGGCTTCGCCATTTCTTGAACACCGCCTACAAACAATGCAAT